>JAOBRC010413790.1:0-12280 GCA_027575255.1 Scolionema suvaense
TGGATCATTAACATTGATCCAAAGAGAAACCCCGGCCTTGATTTATCTGGTCTGCAAAGTATCACCTTGAAATTTTCCGGCAGTTTTGTTGCAGGAGAGGATTATAAATTGGATCTAACGAAAAGTGACGCTGGTGATGCAGACCTGAAGCATGAAATACCTGACGACACTGATGACGTCAGTGATAGCAACCCAGATAACGTCAATGATGACGACCCAGATGACGAGCAAAATGTTGAAGACGGAGGATGGTATTCGACTGTATAAATTCATCAAGCAGGTTTCATGCAGACTGCACCATCCAGTCTTCTGCTGATGAGGACATTCATCACAAAACATAATTCTGGTAGGTGCCAGTCGTGTAATCTGACTGATTCCAGGATACTCGAAAAACAATTTCTGTTGAAGGAGAATAACATCTTTTGCAATATATAATCAGAGTTTATTTTACCTCCACTTTTTTCCGAGCCTGCTCCGAGACCTTGCGCACTTTACTTGTTTGCTGTGAGAAAAGCTGACTTTCTCGAGGAGTCAGTGAAAAGAGCACTGTTTGCCTTTCGGAGCAAACCAAACTTTATAAGTCGGGCAAAAATGATTCACGTTCGATGGTTTACGTAATCACATGTTCCGCTCGTTCCTTTGATATGTAGCTGCTTCGCAAAGTTGAAAATCTTAAAAGTTGTTAATGGCACAACAATACTGCTATGAAAATTGCAGAGAAAAGCTGCTAGAACATGTAACAAATTGTTTACAATATTCGAACCTTTTTGTCGTCGCTAACATGATGACCCAGAAAACTTTAACTTTTGTGACTCATTCTACTCACTCGTAAGACCGACCACATGTTCAAGATTAGGAGCATACACCCTTCTCAAGATTTAGATTTACAGATCAATTTTTACCAAATTTTCGTTCTAAACCCAGATGTTCCAATCCTTCAAAAATTAGTGGAACTTCAAATGTTCTGCAAGGATTCCATTTTGCGAATTAATGGTTAACATAACAAGGGTTATGATTTCCAACCCCACCCCCTCCCCCAGTCTAAGACTTTTTATTGCGAAAAAAACGGCTGAAGCTATTGCCGCAAGTTTTTGCAAGTCTACACAGAATCTACTTGCGCATCTTTTGGTGCAAATTTGGCCGTCGTACCTATGACATGGGGTATCACCTGGTTATTTTCTGACAAGGGGTATAATGTCATTTTTTGCAAAATTTTCGTTTTTTGGCTCTTATTTCACTTCTGTTCAGCCGGTTTCAACGATTTTGGGCTTAAATGATTGCTTTCAATGAGCTCTTTCAGACAATGTCTAATTTGAATAAATACACGCAACAGGGGGTCCAAAAAACGGGGGTAATGTCCGAATTCTTTTCCATATTTTGGGACTTACAAAAATCTAAATGTCAGAAGATATAATGTTTTCTTACTTGCTCTCTCATTAAAACGCAACGTTTCCAGTCTTAATACATCACTTTTTGTCAGAAATTTGCATTGCCAAGCGTTTTTCGCCAAATAAAAACGTTTTCTATTAGTTCCTATGGAAAAGTGTATTGCCGGTCCGAAAATTTCAAATGCGTGTAATTTGCGGACCAGATCACATGCGGGACCAAAATTTGGAACTTCTCCTTCACTTATGGGAAAGAGTAAGTGGTCCAAATTTCAAGGCCACAGCTATAGTGGAAGTTGGTTTTCCGAAGGGGGTGGGGGGTGGAATCACCCCCTTGCTACGTTGGAGTAGTCAAAAAGGCATGTTGTGTTGACGGTTAAGTAAAAATTCGCAAAATTCGCAAAATTCGCAAAAATTATTTCACGCATAAGAAAAGCAATCTTGATAAGGTAGTCGTAGCAAGTGTGGACAATAACGAAGCATCCAAACAAGTTTTAGATATGAGGAAAAGCACGTACCTAAAAGAAAAGGAAGTTAGGCAATTTGTTGAGACAGGGTTAAGCAAAGAAATATTTTACACTTATGGCGAGATAAAAGAAGTGCATGGCAGGTATAAAATTCTATTCTTCTTAAATATGAAATGATACACGAATAAGCACAGATTCAGGAAAGAAATACAATAACGAATACAGCAAACCAACGAACAATAACACACCGCAACAGTATACATACACCATAACTACGGAAGTAACAAAGTCACAATCCAAGACAATTAATCAGACATGCGATATTCTGCGCTCTACCAAAACTTTGGTCCATAAATGTACTACGGTACCAGCGGTTCCAGAACGTCCTGGGATACCAGAGTTTGAACTAGTGTTAATCGGACAAATACACGGTCATAAGAAGAAAATAGAATAGAGTTGTACACAACCTACCTATACGGCTTAACATAGCATCCACACCCATATAAGGCACCACAAAAATCATGACTTCTAGCACGGTAACATAATAGAAATCTCGTAATTATATTATATAAATAATGCAGTACTAATAGAAACTGACGTACAACAATAATAAACATAATAAATTAATGCACAGTGCACGTGAACTAGAGCGGACATATAGACATCGGTAACTCGGTTGAGGCAGCAAAAGCGTACACAGATAAATTGGAAAGAAACAAGTCGCATAATTAGTGGACTCCCGCAAACTTAATTGAGAATCTCCGCGTCAGATCAAAGAAGAGAATAACACCTGAGCCATAGGATTTGGACCACAAATGACAAAACGCCATGAAGTGTTCTTGAAACTTTAGGAAAAAACCCTAAAACAGCCATTATCGACATAAATTGCCACTCGCGTGCTGAACAACAAGATATTCCCAAGATATAAAGCACGGGCCATAATATATGCTTTGCTGCCCCTAGGATCCACGCCAGAAATAAGGAGATAAACCATTGTCGACAAATTTGGATAAACCCAGAAAATAGCCACTTTCTGACATAAACTGCCACCCGCAAGCCTAACAAGACTTCCTCAAACAACATACGCAAAGAGGTTACTATGAATCATAACAAAAATGACAAAAAACAAATGAACCGTTCATGGCATTTAGGAAAAACCCTGAAAACAATCATTTTTGGGCCTAAATTGCCACATGTAAGCCAAACCAGATTGCCAGGAGACACAGGCTCATGGTTCAAAACATGCGTAGAGTTGCCCCTAATATCCAAACAAAAATAACAAGATTGGAGGAACAGTTTTTGACATCTTTGGACGAAAAACCATGAAAAACGCCATTTTTGGACGTAAATTGCCCACTGCAAGCCAAAAGAGATTGTTGGGAGACATAGCTAATAGTTTATAACATGCATACAGTTACTTAAAATATTCAAACCAAAAATTAACAATAAACAGACTAATCGTTCATGACATACGCGGAACAAACTCTGAAAATCGCCATTTTTGGACGTCAATTACCCGCAAGCCAAACAAAATTTTCAAGAGACTTAGCATATGGATCAAAACATGCGTACAGTTGCCCCTAATATTCACACCAAAAACGACAGATGAACAGTTCTTGACTTACTTGCAAAAAACCATGAAAACGCCTTTTTTGGAGGTGTATAAATTGCCACCTGCAAGCAAAACGAGAGTTTTCCCAGACATGGTACGTGGTTCCCAGCATAACTACTATTGCCCTGTAGTTTCACACCAAAAAACACAAAAAAGTGATGAACAGATTTTGAAATATTCTTAAAAAACCCTAAAAATGGCCATTTTTGGGCAGAAATTGCCACCTGCAAGCCGAACAAAAATTTTTCCTCAATTACGGATTGTCAACATCACACCAAATTTCAGAAAAATTCATTGAGCACTTATCTGGGAAAATGCGTTGGTGACGGACGGACGGACGGACAGACCTCATTTTATAGGACTCTTCCGCTAAAGAGGGAGTCCAAAAATAGCGAAAATAAATAAACAAAAAACAAAAAACAAAAAAACTACGAAAAAA
Source organism: Scolionema suvaense (assembly GCA_027575255.1). Taxonomy (NCBI): domain Eukaryota; kingdom Metazoa; phylum Cnidaria; class Hydrozoa; order Limnomedusae; family Olindiidae; genus Scolionema; species Scolionema suvaense. The sequence goes on from JAOBRC010413790.1 coordinate 3,904, forward strand.
AGTACAAAATTATTTGAGCAAAATGATGAGCAAAAACAGAATCTAGCATTCACTTGAAAATCAATTGTTTTCTAAACCAAATAAAGACTTCATAACTTGTACGACTCATGAAGACATCACTGATAAAATTACGAACAATGTTTCTAGCAATTGTTATTTTAGATCGAGCATCCGTCGCTGAACAGTGCAAAGAGTGTAAAGGGTAGAATACTACCTGCCTTCTTTCAACTTTACAGCAAGCAAAACTGGTTTCGAAAATTTGCCACGTTGCGAACTATTTCTTTAGGGATAGCAACTTTCGATTTCTCTACCATAACATAAGCTAACAAAGAGGCAAATTCGCAAAACAAAAACAATAGTCCCAAATTTATAACCACGCACATTTATACCACTGATGTAAAATATGCTAATCCTGATTTCTGATGGGCCATCTTACCAAATGCCAAACTTTCGAACATCACATCTTCAGAATCGTACAACTGTGGTGTTTACAAGAGGCATGAAGAAATTGTCCATCGTCGCAACTGTGGTGTTTACAAGAGGCATGAAGAAATTGTCCATCGTCCATTCACATAACAAGTTTGACAAAATTCTCTAATGTGAGGAAGTATGCTAGAAATAGTTTACAAGGCTCAAGGAATGCTAGTCAATTTTTTGACGCTCCAGATATGCTAAAGGATTATACTGAACTTTTCATGATTATCAGCGTTACGTTTGTACAAATAAAAAGTATAAAAAAGCAATGGGTGGAATCCAACAATTTTCTTCCAGGAAAGACGACGTGGTGGATATATTAACAGCCAAAATAGCACCTGGTCTTATATCTTGTACTGCGAAAAAATGGTCAAAGTTATTGCCGCAATTTTTAGTAACTGTGAAGAAAATTTACTTGTGCATCATTCGGTGCAAATTTGACCGTCCTACCAATTGCAGGACTTAAGTGTATGCACCATATGTAATGGAGCTCGTTGCACGCTGAGTTTTGCAAATAACACCCAGTATAACATCCAGTAATCAGAAGGCAGTAAAACGCTGAATCTGCAATCGTGGAAAAAATTTCTGGACAAATATGATTTTTGTGTCACGTTCTTCAAATATGCGCTTTGTCCAGGATATTTTTCGCCACGCTAGCAGCCCACCCAAACAAGTCTTGTCTACATCAGATTTTAAAGAGGGTGTTCACACTATAACTCACCCTACGTGTGCCGTGTGCTAGTAACAGTCGCAAGTGCTGGTGCTACATTTGAAATTTGTCGTTTTGCAACAAAACACGAGCACACAGTAGTCTTGACCACGAGAGAATCGTTAACCACCAGGAATCAGATAACTCACGTGCATAAGCTTCGATTACCTCAGTTGCATATAGAAACCTCGATCACCTCTGACTAGGTGTAATACTCCTCAATTTGTAGTACTCAGTTACCTGCCCAGGAACTTCAGCAAGCACACTCTTGGCAAGTGCTGCAGGAGGAGCCTGGGAACGAGAATGCGGTTATAGATTTAGGTATGCATAAAACACACTATTCAAAAGGGAGACAAACCTCAACAACGTCTTAACAAATCAAATTGAACAGAAGCTCTGGAAAGACAAAGTCTCTAAAAGGAAAAACGTTCTGCGTTCTGCAGAAAAATACATCGATAATAAGATAGATCCTGCAATCTCTCAACTCTAATCCTCCACAAAACACATAAGACTTATAAGTAAAATTCGGCACATTTTACAGATGTGTCCACCTGCAGGGAAATGCTACGCCGAGTTCAAAACAGACAGCCCACCCCGCCATGTTACCATGGCCCCCCACTGCAACTGTATGAAAGGTAAGGCATTTTGTCAACAAAACAACATTAATTGAACTGTATGACGTAAAAATTGCAAAATTGGAGGTCAGAGAAGGAGAGATGTTCACTGAAACTGAGAGGGAACCGGCAAAAAAGGACGATCTTGCCCCTTCCCAGAAGTAGTTACTACCCCGTAAATTGAAGAAATCGTCTACTCCTCCTAACTCGTATCACTCCCAATCAATAGCAAAATCTGAAAAACTTCCACCGCAACCCCCCTAGCAATTACACCCCTCCATATAACTAGAGGGGGGAGAGCACATTTATTTGGTTTAATAGGTTGTTACGATATTATGCCTATCATGAAACCTACCAGGTGTTCCTTGTAGTGTCCTTCTTTTTTACCGATTTCGCTAGATATATTCCATTGATAGGAACTTTTACCGGTCAAATAGAACGACAATAAACTTATATGAGCTTGCCAGTAAGATGTTAAGTCTACCTTCCAGCATTACTAATACAAAATGCGCTGGTGTGAAGTTTCAGCAACTTCGATGCTAAATTATGGAACATAGAACTCCACAGAAAAAGTTTACACGTACATCTTCAGGCTACTGCGCGCAAATCGATGTCAAGTAAAGCATTTCTTGAGCAGTTTCAAATCTCCCAATTTGTGAGAAACTGTGTCGGAGATTGCCGTATACTACGAACAACTTAACAGCATGACTTAACTCTATATCTAGGTCAAGCTATTTCGCTTAACCATGGACTGGAAGAACGGGGGAGATAGATCATTCTCCCACCCTAAAATCTGATCTAGAGATACTTACATCATGAAACTTGGTACCAATTACAATCGATCTGCATCTTGCGGGCGTCAGCATATTCGATAGCAGGTTGCAAAGTGCTCTGAATTCCAAGAATTTGGCTCAAAAAAGCAAAAATGCGCAGAAAATTTTCTGAAACTCCCATTGTGCCATTCAGTCAAATAAATACCTTTAATACAAATCATTTTAACCCATTTCATCGCAGAAAATAGTAAGAAAACTATTATCTTAGCATTCGGTAAATTACCTAGAATATTTACGTTGCAAAAATACGTTTTTCGACGAAATTCGATAAAGTTAACCTTATCTAGGTGATATCCACAGAAACGGAAACTACATGATACACCCACCAAAAAAAATTGTACTTCTCACCTGTCTGAAGTCTCTGAATGGGACAAACTGGACAATATCACGTTTCGCTGTTTTCCCACGAATACTCAACCTAAACAAGATAGCAGAAAATATATTACACCACAGAATAAGAATAAAATCCAAGTGTTTCCTGAAAGATTCATAGCTTCACATATGATTTCATCATCCATGATTTTCTACTACGAATTTCCGGGAAACTGCAGTAGAACGTTCATACGACCGGGGTCGAACACAGACCAGTTTTAGTCGCCTGAAGCAAGCTCTCCTTTTCATGAGTTGCGTACGTGTAGTGCCTTTGTTCGCGTTATGGTTAGGAATACACCTTTTTTTTTTATAAGCATAAAGCTTATAAGCATATTGAGGCTGAGCTTTTTGAAAAAATTAAGCATAATTTAAGCATATACCAAGGTTGGGAATGAGGTATTTGAGTAATGAGTAACTACTTCCTAAGAACTTTTTTTGCAAAACTTACTTTATTGCTGTTGCCTGTAGCTTTACGGGACCATTTCAACATGTTTTCTAAATGTTGAGCTATAGAATAGCAAATTTGGCAACTTTTCGTTCCGCATAATCTTTCAGTGTTAGAGAAACTATATTGTTGTGATTCAAAACTTCAAGAAATTAAGCATATGGCAAGCATAAACGGACCCTGAAACCATGAAAAATTTAAGCATACTTCAGGCTGAGCTGAAATTACCTGATGCTTATAAAAAAAAAAGGTGTACCTATCCCAGTCTACGCACAGTGCAGCCTAAGTGCAACCACAGGCCACAACAAGAGTAACAAGTGACATAATTAGTGGACTCTCGCAAAGACCAAAGAAATAGATAAGACATCCATAAGCCATAGGATTCACACCACAAATAACAAACTGCTGATGAAGCGTTCTTAAAATATTTTGAAAAAAGCCCAGAAAATGGGAATAATAGCATAAATTGCAATCCACATGCTGAACAACATACTCTCAACATGTAAGGCACGGATCAAAGCATGACACATGCCACCCCTGAGATCCATCCCATATTTGGGAAAAACCTTGAAAATAGCCACTTCCAGACGTAACTTACCACCCACAAGCCTAACACGACTTTCTCCAGACATGGCGCATCGTTCATAATATACGTAGACTTGACCCTCAGAATCACACCAAAAATAACAATGAACAGATTAACCGTTTACAACATATTTGGAAAAACCCCTGGAATTAGCCATTTTTGGATGTAAATAGCCACCTGCAAGCCAACTAAAATTCTTAGGAGACATGGCATATGGCTCAAATCATGCGTAGAGTTGCCCCCAATATTCACACCAAAAATTACCAGAATAGGATCAACATGTTTTCGACATAGTTGGAAAAAATCCTCGAAATCGCCATTTTTGGACGTAAATCGCCACCCGTAAGGCAACGGAGATTCTCAGGATATATGGCGTATGGTTCAAAACAAGCACGGAGTTGCCCCTAAGATTCGCACAAGAAAATGACAAAACCTGAAAAACTGTTTCAGACATATTTCGAAAAACCCTTGAAATTGGCTATTTTCGGATGCAAATGGCCACCTACAAGCCAAACGACATTTTCCGGAGATACGGCACGTAGTCAACAACATGCCTACAGTTGCTCCCAATACTTACACCAAAAATTACAAGATTCAGATGAACAGTTTTTGAGATATTTAAAAAACCCCTGAAAATCGCCATTTTTGGACCAAAACTACCACCCACAAGCCAAACAAGATCCTCAAGAGACATGGCATATAGAGTAGTTGCTGAACTGAAATACTACTCTGAAAATTAGTAACAAGCTGAAACTGGGTCAAAACCTTCCAACAGGGCAAATGCACAACTAGGAAAAAAGCACCGCCCCCGGGAACATCCGAAATTGTCCAATCTCTTCTCCTAAACCATAATGGCGCCTACCAAAAATGGGTGATTTTTTAACTTTATCGAAAATCGATGTTAATTAGGCTTGTTTTGAAGTTGAGCTCATGCTGAATCTTTTTTTCTATTGAAATGAGATTCACGGGAGACATGGCGGGCGTATGGTTCAAAACACGCACAGAGTTGCCCCCGATATTCACACCAAAAATGACAAGAATCACATGAACAGTTTTCGACATATTTGGAACAAACCATGAAAATCGCCACTTTTGAAAAACCCTAAAAATGGCCATATTTGGACATAAATTACCACTTGCAAGCTAAACAAAAAAAAATTTCAAAATTCCGGCTTCATCTCTTCTCCTAAATTATGGATCGCCACATTCACACAAAACTTTCAGAAAAATTCATCAAGCAGATATCCGGGAAAATGCATTGGTGACGGGCGGACGAACGGACGAATGGATGGACGCACGGACAGACCTCATTTTATAGGACTCTTCTGATTAAGCGCTTAAGCGGGAGTCCAAAAAAGAAGGGCAAGAAAAGCAATTGAACAACGAAAAAACAGCCCTGAAGGAACCTCATAGCAATAGAAACTATTTTGACGTGCGCACTGAAGAAACATGCTTGACGTTAATGTAGGAATGTTCTATCTTATATCGTTATAATAAATATATCGTTTGAGGCAAAACTATAACTTCCAGATCAACAGAAATTGCCTCAGATAGATGTACCAGAAGAAGCTGATCGTCTGTTCAAACACAACTCCAAAAGTGACTCACTTTCTCTTATCTGCATCCAGAGCTTCCATGCTGTCAAAGTTTGCTGTGCCAACTCCAACAATAATGATTGACATAGGCAGCTCTGAGGCATTTACAATAGAAAATATCGTCTCCTCCATGTCGGTAATTGCACCATCAGTCAGGATTAAAAGAATGTAGTAATTCTACAGTGAAAGAGGAAGAAGTACACATGATACAGAAGCACACACAAAAGTGAAAAAACAAAAAATACAGAGGTTTAATTAACATACAGGACAAAATAATTCATAGCTCTACTCGTGCATTCAACATGAGAATGGCTTGTACTATGGGGTGCATTTACATTCCGTATGAGTATGCACATGTAAATCACATGTTTGTCAAAAGAGTGTATGAAGTTATACAGTCTCTAATGTGTTTCCGAAAACAAAAGGAGCTAAACAACTTTGTTGTACTGCCACAACACTCATAAAAAGATCTAAAAATGAAGTACTGTACAGACAATGGATTCCCGGTCACTTGAAGAGAGCCGGCATGCAAATTATATGGCAGCATACAAATTTATGTGGAACATTGAATTGGAACGTATTGGAACGCACTGGACCATTGAATTCTGTAGCAGGTAGACCCCAAATATATCGCACTAGTGTAACTTTCACTGTAACACCCTATAGTTATACAACTGTCCCCCTAAAAAAAGAAAGAAAAATAAATAATACTACAATAACAAGAAGATAGCCATTAAAAACTTTTCACTCAAAGGTAGTCCACATGCCGGGTTTTTGAAACTCACCACCACCTTCCCAATATCATCTATTTACAGCTAACCTGAGCTTTAGGTTCCTGAGCAGCCTGGGCGGCAAATCGTGCGACATGATTGATAATCGGAGAGAAGTTTGTCGGCCCGTACAGCTGTACTTGCCGCAATGCATTCTGGTATGCATCAAGAACACCTTGAAGACCTGCAAATCATATGATCACAAACACAATTAGACAATAATAAATAATTACATCAGTTACCATAGCAACACAATTAGACAATAACAACTTACATCAGTTACCATAGCCAGGCATGACAGAGATTTGACAACAAACACAATTAGACAATAATAAATAATTACATCAGTTACCATAGCCAGGGATGACAGAGATTTGAGCCAGAATAGACAATACAATAAAATACAACACCCAATAGAGATTGAAACTCTGTTCCACATACAAAAACTTGCGCAAAGCAGGAAAACGTAATGTCTGCAAGCAGCAAGAACTTTTCCACAAATATAAAATTGCAGGAAAGACCCAGAAAAGGATAGTGAGAAAGTGGGTCCGAAAATGATACCGTGGTTTCTCCAATTTAATGCATTTAATGCGTAGCAATAAATAATTCTTTTAAACAATACGTGCAAAAGATTAATTACAAGATTTTGGCGTTAATAATTAGGGGAAAATAAGTTGGATACTATAAATTAGAGACTTTTTGAAAAACTTTGTTAACTCATGATTGTATTAATATATGTTTATGATACAATTTTTCAAACTCTACTTCTTCCCGTTGTTCTTTTTTTTTGTCCATGTTTTTTTCTTTGATTGTTTTATTCTTTTTCAGTAATCTTCCATGATATGAGCAACTAGCTCACTGAGCCATTTGTATTAATCTCAACCCAAAGTTGAATGCGTGCATGTACATGGCAGTTCCGCGCGTGCATGTACATGGCAGTTCCGTGCGTCCCTGATCAAGAACAAGAGACTACTGCCTCGGGCCATTGATTTCGATTGTGAATTCTGCGAGTCGCTTAAAAAAAGTAGATTAAAAGAATAATTTTCCTTGTTCGTAAGTACAGTATCCATGTCCAAGGCTTGACTGCGCGTATGTAGAGGGAAAGCAATTACTTGGAATTCTTGCCACGCGTTAAAAATCAGAGTAAAACCTAATTCCTATTTTTCGTAAAAATCAGGCTACTCGTTAAGCAAGAATACGTGTTAATCTGGAGAAACCACGGTATGTTGGACACCTAATAGGGGCAAACGCAAAGAGCACAAAAAACTGTTACCGCTGGCAAAACATATACAGCAGTCAAATGTAAATGAATACTTGTTCCGCTATGATGCGCCCGAACGGCAATGATCACATACAGAAAATAGATTTGTTCGAACGGCAATGATCACATACAGAAAGTTGATTTGTTCACACAACTTACCTTGGCAATATGGATTTTGAAAATTGAAGTTCAGAGGGAACTCGTGATGAATCTAAACCAAAGACAGGACAACGACAATAGCTTACAGAATGCTCAGATCATTATTTTCAAGTAATGATAAACAGAGGATGCACAAACATATCACAGGTCATTTCGTGCAAGTTGTGCCATATAAGTATGCATCAAAGATATATGAATAAGGAAAGTTGTAAAACACCATTGCCACTATCCATATAGACTAGCATAGTCCCTTTATCTGGACAAAGTGTACGTAGCATATGACTCTATCTGGCAGTCTAACCTCTCATGCTACCCCCGTAAACAGGTAGAGATGAGGCAGTATTTGACAAAGGGACTAGTGAAATTCGGCAATGCTATCTTCGTCACACTGGTCAAACGCCTAGTGCACCAAAGAATTCTTGCTTGGAGAAACCTATTGTTTTGGCCACTGCTCCATCCGTCAAGCATTGTTCTGATGATTTACATTTTGAGTTTGATGATTTGCGCGGGGGTAATTACTTCTGGAATTGCGCCCATTTGCTGCCACACAATGACTTCA
>JAOBRC010413901.1:0-12278 GCA_027575255.1 Scolionema suvaense
AGAGGATCATTTTTGGCAGTTCCCTCTAAGTCTAAGTAAACATACCTCCTGTTTTGACTGAGAATTTTGCAACTTTTACCTTCTACAATTAGATAGGTGAGAGTAGTTATTCATGCTACGATGGCTATAATGATGTCTGTCAGTTATATTAACCAAATGAAACAGGCTTTCAATGCATCCTCGATTTCGTAAATATGACTATGCTGCCTTATGTATCTTTCTATGTTGCCTATAGCCAGCTTCGGTAAATGATGAATCAAGAGTAAATTTTTAGTTCTCTCTTCTGGCCCTTCCCCGATTTTGGATGGGTGGAGCTGTGACCGACGGGGAAAAAATTTGACCGATAACTTAAGCGGTACCGTCGGTCATATGACCGACATTGCACAAAAAATTATTTGGAGGCCTGAGCTGGCACTTTTGACGCGGTTATAATCTCTCGTAGGGCACGTCGAAATTTCGACGTACAGATGGGAAGAGCTTAGCAGCGGGCAGTGCCATAAACTCCTAGTTGTCCCTTCGGCGTTTTGAGTTGATGTGTATTAACTTCACAATTCCTTTACACTGGGGACGACGCTTCTAGTCTACCACAATTTATGCTTAGTAAACTACAACATGCCCATTCTGGGATCAGGTAAATTTTGTTTTACAATTTCTACCGTGATGTGCATGCCTGTTGGAATCACTAATAGGCATGCGCAACAATCAGATTGAATCCGCCTGGGGGAGACTGATTAGAGTATTTTCCAATTGTGTATAGTCACACAAGTTGACCTCTGCACACTACCCAGATGAGTATATATATATACGTCCTTGTGGTGCGAATTCAGCAGCCAAGCTCCTTACTGTAAATGAGGCCTCAACAGCCAAGGACGTATATATATGTCCTTTGATATGTGCCCCAACAGCCATGGACGTGTATATATGCCCTTGCACCAAGGATGCAACAAAGGTTCCGGCTGCTCGTGTCTGCTTGCACACTTTCGGCCGGCTGTTGGAGCTCGTTTTTCGTCTTCTCAATACGTCATAGTATACTATTCAACTTGGTGTAAACTTAAAAAAGGGCATACACGGTTTTTAAGGGGCAAGGTAGGCAATTTGTCAGCTATGCTCTGACAAGGGTTGGCTGCTCGAGTAAAACCAGTTGGCTGCTCGGGCAACGCTATGAACGATGTATATATACGTCGTTGGCAGTTTACCGGAAATGTGCCCGGCATTCAAATTGTTAACAAAGAGTCTGATCATGGCGTTTAGATACTTCCAGATAATACTATTAATAGACACATCATTGATCATTGTGATCAACACCCTTGAGTATCAGGTTCACAATCAATATTAGTACCTCCTTCTAGCAACCCGGTTTTCATTGATCGCAAGCCAATCGTAAGATGCATATCGCACATGTCTACGATGGCTAATGTCTTTGTTCATCAAGTTACAATGGCGATCTTTATCTCATCGTAAGGAGGAAGTTTTTCCTCGCTACGATGAGAGATCTGCATTGCAACTGGAGGAACAATGTGCCTGAACGTTTTTCCTGCTATCTTACGACGATCTTACGATGGGTTACGATCAGTGAAAACCAGGCTTTAAAGTACATCACTAGGAGCTTTCTGTCTAGCCACCTTTCGCAGATAATGAGATGCAAAAAGTTCAGCTCCCTGTCTTCCAAATGATGAGATGCAAAACATTTGTCTGCAGTCATTGGTTCTCTCTGTAATAAGATGCAAAAAGTAAACCGTGGTAGTACTGAACAGGGAATGAATAATTCAAAAAACTACAAACTATCAGACTTTTATAACTCTAAGACAATGATACACTTGTTGTAACGAAATGAAGTAATACAACACTGGTACACATTTATATCCTCATCTGCTCGAAGCTCGTCAGAGAAAACGACGGGACCATTTTCTTAACGATTCTGTAGCTAGTGCAATAGCACTGATTGTGTGAAAGCTGGGCGAAAATGTAGATCAAGGCCAGAATAAATTGAAAAGACAGTATAATATTGATGGGAGACTTCAGCTGACTGATTTTAGTAAAAATGTGGCGGTATTTGTGCGGTATACGCTAGTCATACTTTGTGGGAAAATTTAGATGAAAATCATTACTATTTCCAACTAGGAGATGTTATCATCGCTAGTTGGACTCTAGTACAGCTCAAGGGCAACACATAGGCATCCTTTGAAGTTAGTCAGAAAAGATTGCGAAAACTGATAAAGAGCAAAAGTCGAGCGCACAGAGCAAAATCTGACTAGCGCGAGCTCTGTTCTTCCCGAAACAAAGGGCTAATTGGGGTATTGTCGCTAGTCAGGCCTAGTCAGAATTCTTATCTATGTGCGCGCAGGGTCTAAGTCATTAAATATAGCACACCTCAAGTAGTCAAGTCGGGTGATGACAGTACACCTTCCAAACTATTCAGTGGCAGGCTATAGCTAGCCATAGCTAGTATATATCCGACGTTCACATTTTCCTATACCAAAAACGTATTCAGAGGTATTTTTCAAATTTGATGTCAGTGAATATAAAGGTAACTGTGACTTACAGCGATTAGCAGCAAACGCGAGACTGTAGGCTCTCCTTCTTTCAAAATCGTCCGTGAAGTTTGGCAAGGTGGAAAATGTTGTGTTGCTTTCCAAAGAATTCCTGTTCTTCTCATTCTTTTTGCTAACAAGGGCATGGAACACCTGGGCAGCTTTGTCATAAACCGCATGACTAAATTTATTGCGTACACGAAATTCTCTGGATTCCGACCGCCGACGGGAGCTGCTATAAACAGACAAAGCACTGGCATTCTCTGATTTAGAACGTTTTCTCTGTCGACTGCCACGACGTTCCTTCAGAGACACAGGGCTTGGAGACATAGATTTTATATTGTTCACAATTGCATTGTTATTTATGTCATCCTTTTCGTCAAGAAATCCACTAATACTAACATTTTTTAATCTCTCCATTTGTTCCATAGTCAGTGCAATAGATGGCACACTTGTCTTGGCATCATATGCAAGCCTTGCCGAGGAGATTTCCACATCACTTAACTTTTCCATCCCCAACTCCAGATGATGCTGTCAGTATCTAGCTGGCTACCATCTACGGCCGTCCAGAAGCGAGGAGGTAGCTAGGTATACCAGAGCTCTACTCTCAGCTCTAGACTATCTAGGTAAGTCAGCTATATCATCTTATCTGTCAATAAACAACAGCGTTCACTTATATGTTGTACTCAAGTATAAATTATATATTACTATATTAAGATTTCCTAAACTGCTTATTGGCCAAGCACTGTCTTCGAAACAATATCAACCTGAAAAATTTTGAAACATGCTATAGCAAGACCAGTGCATCGTGAAACCGCGGCATGCTGAGAAATCACATCTGCTACTCTTTACGTGGCACTTGACATGAAGATTGTACAGCAATGGACGCACCATGCCTTTCCATAGCAACTTTCCGTAAGGGATGTTTGGTAGCGGCGATTTTATTTTCTGTACTGCAGGGCAATGAAACAAGAAGAAGCAAAAGAAAGAGAGAGCACAAAATAGCATATGCTAATGAAAAGATGGTCCACCCAAATGCAAAAAAAGGTTCTAGGAACTGGATTATGGAAAGTTCAAACAAAATGATGGTACTATATACAGTTGAACCTCGAATAGCAGTCACTAACTTTCAGTCCCAAATGCTTCCCGTACGGTATGTGAAGAGCCTCCAACAAGCGCCCACTTTTCAATAATGTTTAAAACTCAAAAAATAAATAAATTTCCTCTCTAAAAGCGGCTACTCAAGTATTCGTTCTACCTTTTGTCTGCTAACATCTTATGTTTCTGCTGCAACAATTTAGTGTTAATGCATACATTTTGTCCTCAAAAAATGATTGCTATGTACAAAAAGTGCTTGATTCTATTCAGACTTGCAAGAAATATCTTTATTGTCTGTCAAATACTGCAACTAAATTAAAAAAAAACTGAGGAATATGTATCGAATGAAAATATTTGGGAAGAATCGAACAGGCAATATATATAACCCCACAAAAATCCTTGGTAGCAGGTATTTAAATATTATGAGGCCATGCAGAGACTTATAGATGTTTGTTCTGTTCTTGTTAAATTTTTATATTCTGAATGATACCGTTACCCTGCTGGATTTCGGCAGTTGCATATCAAGCGGCAAGCCGTCTACTGAGCTGATTTTTTTTTCCTTTTTTTGATTTGAGGTAAAACAATGAGCTGGAAAAGGCGATGGAAACATTTAACGGGGCTCATTAAGAATGAATAAAGTGAATAAGATTCTGTTGGTATGCACCATTATTTTCCAACTGCAGAGGCAGGGCCGGCGCAACCGGTGCGGTGCACCACATTTTTTAAGTCCAGATACGATTTTTGGGTTTTCCTTCTCCTGAAAATTTGGATGCAAGCATAGTTGTAACTGAAGTGTGCTTGTGATCCCCAAATCTGTTTCTTGCTAAAACAATGCGTTCAAATGGAGAAAGTGGTACGTCGTTATAACGGGGTGGTGGCGTGTATGGTCCCATGCTCAACACATGTAAGTGATCCTCGCTTGTTAAACTTCATCAGTGGCGGGTGGAAGAATGTTTTTAGAAATATAATATTTCACTGCTGACTAATAGTCTGTTCTTGTTCTAAATTTCTCCTCAAGTCACACAAAACAAGTCCACTGCACCACTCTGAAATACGTTGCACCAGCCCTCAGAGGAAACAGACTAAGAAAACCTTTTTCTGCAAGCAAACTATAGCAATTATCTGAAAAGGGTACAATTATTGTCAACTGCAAAAGCGAGTTTTGCATGGGTTATTTTTATGATTTAGCTTATATGCACTTTTTTGCCTGTAACAAAGGTTACAAGGAAACCAAGTAGATTTTACATTTTACAAGCTTTAGAAATGGGAAGTATACCCTTGGCGTTTTCTGAGGGATGCAAATTTCCAAATTTGTGTATAAAATGCAACTCGAATCGTAGGTTACATCGACTGTAGCAGGTTCACAATGCTTCCCATGGTCCTTGCAGCAATCGCTGAATCTTGTTCCCACCAAAATATCGGTTTCCATTTGCGTTTCATAAGCATTTTTCTGATTTTTTGGGGAGAGTGGGTAAAATCATTTATTTGCATAACGCTGCGTTGGAGGTCACCAGAAAGGTGTCAGGAAGTCCATTTTCCCTCAATCTGTAGGCGCTAATTTTCAGAATTTCCCCCATTCGCCGTCAGCCATAGTGACACTTTGCAGAGACCCTGCCGAGAGTAAATCAATCTGTCGCAGTCGCTTGTGCCGACGGATAATGCATAAACTGAAGCAAGCAAGACATGCGCAATCAACTAAGGAAGCTGAGCGTTGCTATAGCACCATTACTGGTCGGAGCCGGCAGGAGATTCCTCACCTGACCTGAGCTCCACTCCAGCGAAACACATGAAAAATGCAATGAATGCTTGCTTGCTTACCAGTTCAGACGTTCTAAACTGCAAATGCTTGGTACGGCCCTGCGTTTGACTAGTGAGAGTCGCTGATTGTTTCATTGACAAACGACATCCTCCATCCACTTCAAGCTATGCAGAGTGACAATGTGACAAATACATCTTCGATAATTATTATAACGCTGCAGCGTGAGATCGTATTAACTTGTTGACGAGCTGATGTTCTGTTCAAATTCTTGTCAAAAACAATAGTCTTCCCTGAGGACAAGGAGGTTTAAATGACTTCCTTGCTGCGAAGCGAATAAATGATTTGATGGAGAGTATTTTTAGGAACTATGCACGAGCGTACCGTCCAGGTCTGGCCGGTCGGATGCGAGAGTTTGAATGGAAACTATTTTAGGAAAGCGAATCTGTGGAGTTTCGCTTCTTTCTCTGTTCGTGTTGTTATTTATGGTTGTTCAATTGTGTGATGTAAGCGAAACTCAATCGAGTGAACCCTGTATCAGAAACTAGCACTCGCTTTGCACCCCCCCCCCCCTAGCAGTTTTCTTACGCTGCTTGCGGCTGTGCTGTAATCTGAGTACAATCTCCTTCAAAGCATATTGAGTGAAGGGAGCACAAAACACAGTATCAGTCTATCATCCCTTTTGTAAATGAAAATGTTCTTGACTTGGCTGCCTCGGCATTGCACATAGTACTTTTTTGACTGAAAGTGGCTTTGAAGATGACAGGGACCAATAGCGCATAAATTTTCGATAGTATCCTTCAGTGTGTGATGCGTCACCCAGATTCGGAACGAAATCGAACCTTATAAGATATGACTTTCGCTCGGATGTGCATTGTGTCCATTGTTTGAAATAGCTCATGCGTGGACAAATGTGTGCAACACATGGCACATGGGGTGCATCAGCAGTTGTTTGCTATTGAACATAATTAATGTGCTATTGCAGGGACACTCCCCAACGTGACGACGACTGCGGTATAAAAGTTCACAATTTGGCAAGTCAGCTTCTCCCTTGTTTCACAGCTGTTGACGCAAGTATGCAGAGAGTCAAGACTATAAAACCGTGTAAGTTTGATGCATGCAGATTCCTCTGATGCATGCTACAATCCCGGACACGCGTATTTTGAAATTGCGTCAAATTTGGTATGTTGCCAACCAGAAAGTAACAGATTATTTAACGAGTTGAATAGAAGTGCAAATCAAGGCAGGCTAGTAAGTTCAATAACGCATAAGCTTTGCAAGAGTTAGCTTTATGACTGCTCTAGAACAGAAATTAAGACCACAGGGAGGGGTGGGCATAAAGAGTTTTGAAGATAGACGAAGCCCGCGCTAAATAGGGTTAATAGTTTCTATTCTTCATGCACATTTTGTTCAAGTTTGAGCTTACTTCGATAAGTGGTTCAAATGCCATGAAAGTTATTTGGAGTAGTCTGGCACGACTCCGTTGTAGGTAAATGGGTATTTCGAGCAGTCTTACACAGCACGTTAGTGGTAGGCCACCTGTGTGATCAATTGGAAAAAAAAATGGATGTTTCTTATAATTTGAGTGTCAAAGGATTATCAATGCAAAATTTCATGTCATTTGAGTTTCCCAACCGGGCGATAGGTGGGGGACGTAAATATACCTCAAATGGGGGTTAGCCAGATCTTTACCCTAGATATCTTAAAAGATGAGAGGGTAGTACCACCGCCCTGCTCACTTCAGTGAAATCAATAGGTTAAAAAGCTCAGTTTGTTATTGGAGGAATCGATGGTGGAATCGATACACAAAATAGATCAAAAGATCTTAGACGTAAAAGATTCAAAGTAAATTGTAAAACAAGAAAGGCTCTTCTCAATTGGAATAGTATTGACATGTTTCAAATGTCACAGCAGCCGTCATCAGAATTATCAGCAAACTTACTTACATCAGCTTATAATATAGCAAGGCTATTACATAAAATTCTAAGCAATCAAATGCTGCAAAAATAATTAAATCACAATCAAACCACTACCAGGAATAAATAGCTAAGTACTTTTTAACTAGACAAAGAATGAGAAAAAGGACAATATTTTAGCTAAATTCAAAAGGATTTTTTTCTCAACCCTATTCTACATGGACGTGAAAACTACCCCGCACCAAAAACTAAAAAAACTAAACTGCCCTAGGTAGAAGCTAAATGTTTGGCTGCATGTATGAACGTAGTTAGCAGTTTTCAAAAACCATTTATATAGCCTTTCAGGTCAGTTAATTGTCTGCAATATAAGGAAAACCTGATGAAAAATTGGCTTAATTTCTCTTGGACCTAAATGCCAGCATATCATCAGGAGATGAATGGCCGCTCATTTGAAAGCTCTTTTCTAGTACCATCTTTGCAGTCAGTATTTTGTTTGCAGAAAAGGTTATTTCTGAAGCATGCAATTCTCCATTTGTAATTTACTATTTTAGGTACGGCCAACCTCATGCGACAAAAGCAATAAGAGATAAGACCGATAACACACATTGTGCGGTGTGTGGCCTAGTTCCATGCCTCGAGCAGATAGCATCACACTTGACTGCACAATCTATTGTTCTCTTATCCAAGCAGCTTGATGTTAAACCGTATATGGTAGCATTTCACGCAAGCTATTGTGTTGAATACGTGCGAGACATAGCCCGCAGTAGGAATTTATTGGCAATGCCTTATGCTTTATTGCAAAGGCTCTATAACTTCTGAACGACCTACTGCAAATTGGGTCAAGTTTCAAGAATTTAACTGCTTAAAGATAGTTTTAGACACAATCCTACAATTATTGCCAAAATCTTCGCCAAAATCAGTTTGGCAAAGATATTTTGGCAATGATTGCCTGAAAACTTCAAAAATTTGAGCAGGATATGTGCCCAATGAAATCAAGTTAGTGAGTGGAACACTCTGTTTTGGAGCAAATGCAATATACCTGTGCTATTCTTACTATTTAGGACAGTAATACCATAGTCGTCAACAGGCCAGGCCACGCCTTAAACACTGAAAACAGGTTACGTGGTGAACCCAGAGAGGCGTGGAAAGTGAACCAAACTCATTTTCAGTTCATTTGCCTGATATCGATTCAGAGAGTATGATCAACTTGATCACTACAGATTTTCTATGCCAAAAAAAAAGAGTCTCTGGCCACGTCCGTGGGAAAACACTTTGATTACGATCTATAATCACTATTTGTTC
Source organism: Scolionema suvaense (assembly GCA_027575255.1). NCBI lineage: Eukaryota > Metazoa > Cnidaria > Hydrozoa > Limnomedusae > Olindiidae > Scolionema > Scolionema suvaense. The sequence continues at coordinate 8,604 of JAOBRC010413901.1, forward strand.
TAAATGATAAAACCAATATATCAAAGAATAGCCATCATCAACAAGCAGCTATGATCACATACAAACACGATTGGAAGGGATCATGTCCTATGTAACCAGTAACACTCCCCTCCCCAACCCCATCCAACACTTACGAAACATCCAAATGCATTAACAAGCAAGTTTTGCCATCTAGCAACCTGTACCAGACTTTAAATAGTCATAGAAACAAGTAAAAAGCATCAAATCAATGGATATCATGATTGTACAAATGCACAAAATGTGTCAAACATGACTTTTTTAGTTGTTTCTATTTATAACCTACCCCTGACCCCGCCCAACTGTTACTAAACATCCAAATACACCAGCAAGCATGTTTACTCATCTGGAAAAACTGTACCAGGCTTCAAATGGTCTTAGAAGCAAGTAAAAAGCATCAAATCAAGGCATGTCACCACTATACAGATACACGAAATTCAGACAATCATTGCCAAAAATCGTCGCCAAAATAATTTTGGCGAAGACATTTCGGCAATGATCGTAGATTTTGCAAACTCAAGATCATTGCTCAAAACCAGATGTCAAAGTGTTTTTCAGTATTTTTCGTCGTAAACTGGAATTTTTGAAAAGTTTCCTTTGAAATCTTTGTTATCTTACGTTGTTCCGATTGTCTTGGTGTTATTATATCTTATATCATATATTATAAATTTTCTCCACAACGCCAGAAGAAACTTAGGACTTGCATGAAAAAAAACAACAATGTGTGATTACGTTCTCAAAAAAAACAACAACAGATCTTAAGCATCTGAATGCTTCCTTACATTGCATTGTTAGTTCCTGTCTTGTTGTCGTGTCAACTAAAAATTGGTATAAAATCTCATTGATTTTAAATATAATACCCATCTTGTGTGGTCGTTGTTCAACACTTCGTTCAGCAATTGAGTTGAACTGTTAGAAGCTCGCCAATCACTACCGTTACTTGCATCCTTTGTCCAAATTTTCTGTGCAATACTTTGTGTACAATACGCTTTGCAGCCAATGTTCAAGTCAGAAATAATTGTTGGTCAGGATTAAAATGAATGCATTCCTTTTATCTATGAGGTACCCCATGTGTAAGCATACTTTTCATACCAGTGTTGATGATTCGCTGGCACCAAGTACGTGAGGTTATATTCAGTACATTTTCAGGTCCAGAGAGCTTTATTTAATTAGAAAAACTATTCTTCAAGTTCGCAAGTATTGTGGATGAAGCTTTTCATAAATAACAATCATGCAATACATTGTGGCATAGCTAAGGAACAGATCTGATAAAATAATCGATTTTCCTGTCATCAGGCAATTGCCCCCAGTCTTCGGGCGATGTCATAGTATAACTTTTCGTGAAGGATTGTGTTCAGAATTTGATAAATTTGAAGGTTTTTGGTAACGAATCTCCCTGAAAATTTATGTAAGTGTTTGGATTTTTTTACCAGAGCGTTTTCTGTTTACTTGCAGTGAAAGTACATGAAACTGTTGATTAAGTAAAAAACGTTTGTTATCACATTTGCCTGGTACTAAATGCTTGTTATAGAATTCATGTGTGCATTATGTTCTTATCATTTGGAGTCTTTTGGGATTTTAGATCTTTACTGTTCTTTACTTTTCCAGCATTCGTTTGGCCAAAATACACTTGCTCCATCTTGTAAACATGTGCGCACGTTGCAACACCCTTACGTAACAAACTGCTTACTAATGGTACGGTTTGGTGGATTACATACTCGATCGCATAATTATAGTGATCATGACGTAGAGATTCGATATTATGCAAGATTCTATTATCATAGAATGGCCAGAAGAGATTGTCAGTTTCCGAGCAACCGTCCGGGCCACACAGAAGTCCATCGGTCCCAACATTTCATCGGCTTGTACAGAACAGATAAAGGGTAGGCAAGAATAGGAGATGTTTCCTAGCAATGCAGGAAAGAAAAGCATCGGCGATCAAGGCTGCTCTTTCATGCTGAATTGAATGGCGGTGAATAAGACGAAACTTCCAGCTAATCACTCCATTTCTTGTTTTCTCGATAAAACCGAAAACAAGTATTAGCCAAAGAAGTCTATTGTCAGACCATAGAGTATAAATGAGCTGACGCCTATACTCAGAGTACTTAAACTTAGTGGGTCATCGAGCTCATTAGTGCAAGAAAGATCTAGCTTTGTATTCGACAGAGGACAAATTTTTCAACATGGTTGCGAGTTCGATTCTAATCTCAGGCTGTAACAGAGGCATTGGAATTGAGTTCGTCAGACAACTGGCCACTCTCGAACATCCTCCAACCCACATCTTTGCTGGTTGCAGGAATCCAACCGAAGCTCATGCCCTTCAGCTTTTATCTCTGGAGCACACCAACATCCACGTGATCGAGCTCGATGTCACTCGAAAAGATACAGTCAAGAACGCAAAAGAGTTCATAGAAGACATCGTTGGTGAAGATGGGCTGCATGTTCTCTTCAACAATGCAGCAACAAAATTTTGGAATGATCACACCATTGATACCGTAAACATGGAGCAAGTAAGAGAAACATACGAAGTAAACGCCATAGGACCACTTTTACTCACTCAGACATTCCTACCTTTGCTTCAGAGGGCGTCAAGAAATTATATTGGAAAGGACTTTTGCGTCGCACGCGCAGCTGTGCTCAATATGTCAACGATAGTCGCTTCCATTGCCGACAACACGCTCGGGCAATGTTATTCTTACCGTATGTCGAAAACAGCGTTGAACATGATGACGAAAAATCTCAGTATCGATCTCCAAAGTGACTCTATTCTGGTAGCAGCCATTCATCCTGGTTGGGTGAAGACAAGGATGGGAGGACTTGGCGCCAAAATTTCTGCCTCTCAATGCGTGGAACGTTTGATCGATTTGTTTCGCTCAATGAGACAAACTCACCATGGAAATTTTTATAACTTGTATGGCAAACAGCTTCCTTGGTAACAAAAAAAAATGATGACATTTAAGTCTAAAATCAAGACACATTTTGGAAATGTTTGTAAATATATATAGAGTATATACACTGCTTCATTTTGAGAACTATTTATTGACTTGCTTTCGCGTTGAAATAGCATTTTGTTAAGTTTAATGTATATTGGTCAGTTTTGTCTATTTATTTTTATTGCAGGCCACAATTTTATTGACTGACTGGTGCAATTAATGTACTACATGACTTCATATAGTTTGAATAGACTATTTATACAATTCACGTTCATTGTACTTTTTTCTCCAACATATAGTATTCTATTGTAAGAATGTCGAAATTCGATAAGGTCTTGAACGTATTGCATTTGCAAGTCATAAATCTATCAGAAACCACTGTTACGTGCCTGGCTTCTTTCCTTACCAAGTGAGATCAAATAAATTATCCTAGCAACGTTACAAAGTATGGAATTGAAAAGAGCAAGTCTTTCATCATTTTTTGTTCTTTACACGTTTAATGTGCATATAAAACATCACTGCTCTTGTTCTCTGAACGGTCAGCTATCACTTTTATGCTCAATGACATTTGTGTTTATTTATCAATTTATCTACTTTTTCGGAACACTTTTCTGTCAGATAGAGTATCAAATTGATCTCTATTAAACATTTATGTCTTTATTTTCCACTTAATTTAAAGCTGGCAAATACCGGCATATGTTTCAACTTCTTTCACTGCAATTTT
>JAOBRC010414012.1:0-12277 GCA_027575255.1 Scolionema suvaense
ACTATTTGTGTGCGTATACGTGCTGACCAAGTTACAGGTAAGTTGGAGAATGCGAAAAATTTACTAAGTTTCCTGCTCTACCACCTTAAGGGGCTTGTGCTATTACGGTAACTTACACATCCCACTCGGGTATTTGTGAAAACAGTGAAATGTGGATGAAGTGAGGCTGAGAAAAAGTTGTTTCATTGCGAAAGTGAACTTATCCACTTTGATAAAAAATGTTTGCTTTTTGGTGTGCATTGACTTGTTTTTTTAGCAAAAGTTCAGTAAGTTGCGACTGAATTCTTGTCAGTTGCAGTAACCTAGCATAGAAAGAGTAACAGAGCTGTATATCCTATTGAAAACACCACTTCTGCTTCTGCTGCAGGACTAGACTATCATTTTATGCGGAGCCTGTAAGATTGTTTAGGGATTTTTGACTAATCCGGGTGTTCGGACATAGTAACTGGGAAAGCACTGTCCATGAGTTTAGCCATTAGCAAGAAAATGAAGCTGTGACTGTAGTTCTTTTTTAACGAAATGATCGCTGTGTGACCGATTTCTCATGATACTTTTAATATTATTAACATAGGTAACAGGGGTTGGTATGTAAATAAGAGAAAAGTGTGGAATTATTAGCAAATAATGACACTTAGTGGCGCTGTGATTGCATGACCTCTGTTTTACTGGATCTGGCATCTGATTCAAGAATCCCTATCAATTTGGACTGTTACTCCATGTCGAGAGGTCTTAATAGCATCACCATTTCTCCTGCTTGGGTTAATATGTGAATATGTTTGGATCAGTCGAGACAATTGTATTGGTTATCTCCTTTTATTACATATCTGGTAGGTAGTTGTGAAGCTGTATTTGGCTCCTACCATTGTCTTGGTAAATCTATAATTGTCCTTGTATGTTTCAATAACAGCTATCAATGCCTAATACAGCCCTCTCTTGACAGCACTGGCCACTTTGAAAAAATCATATCAAATTTTTTCATGGCCTATGAAATATATCGATGAGTGGAAGCTGCTGCATCGTGCCTGAGTATTGAACTCATTTGCAGTGCAATCATTTCCTGCACATATTCACTACATACGACATCAATAATTATTCGCGTTTGACCTGCTTGATCGAGATGCAGTTATGTCAGAATCTTAAATATAGATTTTGCCCATTCTGTTTCTGTTCTGTATCAGCATGGGCTGAGGTTGGTTTGCAAGATATTTATAACTATCTGAACAACCTACGCCCAAAAAGTAAACCTGTATTTGGCTGTGGCTACGGTATGAGATACAATAGTATTAACTCAGTCATTTGATTGGATATGTATCGTATTAATCTGGGATTTATCTGTGTGATTATTGCTTGGTAGTTGTAATGATAGGCTCATTTATTGGGAATTGATTCCATACACTTTATTGAAACAGTACTGCTTGTGGAACACCCAATGCTTTAGTGGACAGGGAAGTCTGCACTCTGTCTTAACCACAGAACGTCAGGCTTCTCCGTGAGTATTTCTGTGCCTGTGCTACTAGGACTAAGTCCCATGTGTAAACAGTCCCTGATCTGCTGTTCCAGCGCAATGAACTTTCAATTGTGGCAAGGGCAACGCTTTATGTCATGGAACCCAGACTTCAAATGGTACAGTGCATATTCTAGAGTTGGTGGGGAGCATGCGAGTTATGTTCCGAAAGGGCAATATTGAAGTCTAGTAAGGCACAAATTTGCATGTATAGATAAATATTTTTAAGAAAAAGGCATAAAAGGGCCTAGCTTCAACTGATTTGTGAGGACTTTCGCGTGGGATACTGCGAATGAGAAGCTGAAATATGCCCTGGGGTGTTTGCATACTTGCGGAAGGGTTTTATGGCCATAGTCAAGCTTGCTACTATGGTTAATGCTTTCACTGCCACAATGCTTACCATGACGATGCCATTAGCAAATGATATTTTCGCCTGCGCTATTTTCTGTTGCATGAGGAATTTGCCCGTGTGATACCTGATGAACAACTGCGCTGCTGATGACAGTTTGTCTGCGTGCCAGCGCGCACCCTCATGATTGTGCACGTCCCAGTCAGAAACTTGAAGTAGATCATGCTTCAAAATATAATCTCTAAGACACAAACTCATAGGTCACTCTGTCAACAATTCAATCAAACAAGTAAATTTTAAGCCAGCTGATTCATATCTTGTTCTACTTGCTATTACTCCTAGCTACAAGTGTGGACATAGATTCTGCGTTCTAAGCAAAACCATGAGCCAAATGTATCGGTTTCCTTTTCGGGATCAGTTCCTCAAAAGGAAGAGTGTGATGAATGACTCTACCACATGCTTTGAAAATAAGGTTTTGTCGTATCTTCGAAAGTTGAGATCTTACATGAGTGACAGGTGGACAGTAATTAATAACATTATATTACAGAGCTACACATACAATAAAATATTGTAATACTATATGATTGTTTAATGATTTAGCTTTGTCACACTATCTATTGATGGTATGTGCATCCCAACACGTAGATATAAAAGTAGCTGAAGCTCATTAGTGGTGTAATATTACTTTTTCATGCGTTAGACAATCATCGATCAGTTTTTGTGTCCATGTTCAAGGATGTTCTTATTTATCTTGTAACTGGACGCTAACTTGGCGGATTGTTTTTTTAACTTATTGTTCAAATTCATTTAAATTGTTGATCCATGTGTGGCCTTTGTAACAAGTATGACATTGTTTTTTGAGACAACTTAGACAGGCTGAGTTCCCTTGTGATAGTTGATGCAGTTTGTAAAAGACCTTGAATGAGTCACTAGCAAAATAATGGCTCTAAGTTCAGTTGTAAACAAAATGCTTTCATTTGGCATTCTTACTGCCCTAGACTCTGTTACTACACTGTTGGAAGCTTACTCCCTTCGCTGTTTCTAGTTAAAACGACTCATAAGCAATCAGCGAAGGTGTTTGTCTTTGCTGTCATCACCTATTTTGCCAAAAATCGCATTTTGCTGTCAGTGCTTCAAAGGAGTTTTTTCCAGCTTTTTGTGCTGTGCTTTGTCTTGGCTTGATGTTAAGGAAAAAATACGAAGAGATCATTTGTAAAAGTGACATAATACGAGATGACACTTACTGCGTATGAAAGCCATCGTGTAACCAGTTGTCAACTTTCTAACGGTGCTGAGAAGTTTACTTTTTTTGAAGTTTCTATAGACCATCAATATAAATGTTCATCAAAGGCAGCTTTGGATTGCTGACTAGGCTCATTGTTCTGTTGCCAGCCTGGCATGAACATTTTCTGCGTTTCTGCGAATTTCCGCAGATGGGAGGAGAAAACTTTCATGCTCTGTACATAGAGTTTTCAACCCCATAAGGCACAAAAAACTGTTAAATCTTAGCTACTGTATTTGTCATACGTCGTATACACCTTATGTTCCCTCTGCTTGATAATTGTTGGTGCATATGTACCCTTCTTATTCTGTGGTGGTTTGCTTATCACATTTAACGGGTATATTTAGTTGTTGCTGACTGCAGTGAGTAACTGTAGAATTGGCTGTTGTGTTTTAGCAGCCTGTTATGTACCGTTAAGCCAGAAAGGGTTGTAAGATGTGACAAAGAAGTTTTTAGACCATTTGCAAGTACAAAATGCTCTGTAAATCCAAAGCTTCCAGTGTTCCACACTTGGCCTGTCAGGGAAGCTAGCCACGCCCCTGAACCGTCAGTTGCCTTTCTTCGGCAGCTATGCTGCCTCAAGACACGCATCACAGATGTTCGGTGGTTTTGTACTAACTTGGTGCTCATGCCTGGACAACTGGGGGGCTGTCTTCAAAATGCCTGTTATAAAGCAGGATCTGTTAAGGATTTTACTTGCTGCTCTACTTACAACCACTGTGCCACGGACTCATGCGAGATTGTCTCGTCTGGCACCTCACACTCCCTAATTTGTTGTCAAACCCTGGTTCAGATTTGAGCTGTGAACAAAGTGCTCTCATTTTACAGTGTTCTACTTGGTGGTATATGGAACACTGTCAGCCAGTTTTTCACAGAATTTCAAGTAGAGGTTAGATCATTTTCACTCTATATCTGACACCTTGTTTTTGTCCCCTAAAAAGGCATGTTATATCATATGGTGGCTGTTGGGGAACAGATGGATTCTTTCAGCATCCTAACCTTAGTAGGGAAAGGGATGTGACAGCTTTATCCTTAATAGTACACAGTTTAGTGTAGACCGGCTAGGGTTGAGAAACTCACCTTTCCATCAAGTGTCATGTATCATCTAAATATTGACAGATGATTACTAGCACATACTTTCCAAGATTTGCCACTAGCTACACGTGTCATATTATGTAAGCAGAGATTGTAGTATGAGGTGCTTAGCTTTGATGTGCTGTCTGGCTCTGGTGTATTTGAATTGCATGGGGGTTACATGACCAGCATGCAGTATCATGTTCAATGGTGGATCTCAGAATTGCTCTAGTTGCTGGAGGGTTCGTTACTATGAGCCTCAGTGATGGATTTGATTTGAGTAAATACACAGTCTGAGTGCATTTCTCAATATTGGAGATGAAAAGTTTTTGAAGGACATTTTGTTGTTGTTAGATGATGTTGCTGGATGTTGCTTAGACGGTTGTTTTTAAATGTTTTGTATGGATGTAATGATAAGTTGTGATTGAACATTATGGGCTCTGGGGCCGGCTCCTGATTTTCTACCCTCATGTTTAACCCTATTCCTACGTGGAGTTACTACATGTTATAGCACTTAATGATGGGGGTTGAAGACTGCATATGTACTTCTTTAAATTTTTTTCCGCTTTTTTCTAGGTGGCGCTTGAACAAATGAAAAATTTCAAGAAAAAGTATTGTCTTGGCCAACTAGCGAAACGTCGGGTTACTACATGTTAGCAATTAATTATGTGGGGTGAAGGCCACATGTTCTCTTTAGGAACCTTTTTCCCCATTTTTGTTAGCGTGGCGCTTGAACATGTAAATTTTTTCTGACCGACCGACTACTCACTTCCTTCGAAGGTCAGGTTACTGCAAACAAACAATTATTTATGCGTGGCCTTCGGGCTTGTTTGCCTTCGACTTGAATTTTGCACACAGGTAGCTGGATTATACAAAGCATGATCTATTGGTCATGTGGGACCTGCTTAGTAGGATTCGATAGTATGAACACAACAAACTGAATTCTATATTCCAATGAGTGTGAAGTCTTACACCTCCTTCTCTTAAAGCTCTTTGCTATAAAAAATGGCAGGTTTACAGCACTTGAAATAACGGCCAGACAACGGTCACTGACCGGTTCCTTTACCAGTATGACCGGCGCAATTGACTGGCAGCTACTGCAGCTGTGCTGGTCAATAGCGTACTGACTGAATCACATGCAAAACTCATGTTCATAACTTGCATGCAACCTTCTCTTTCTTTGATCAGATTCTCACATTACAATTTGTTTGCACGTAGCTATCGTGTCTCTGCATTTTCTGCGACATGTGAACATCGTTATCACCAGCTCGTTATCTTCTCCTGGCTGCATATCTATTCTGGATTAACAGCCTCACATTTAGGGTGTCTATTTCTGTTGAATGAACAATCACGTTCTTTTGTTCGAAATGGTACACGAATGTAGCACTAGTTCAGTGCAAACACGCCTGAAGTTATGCAGATGGAACTCAACGAAGGTGTCCAAGGAAGCGTTTGACTTTGCTCCATACTCATGGCTGACATGTCCGGCGTGTGCCTTGGTACCACCGGTCATACATCCGACTAGCCAAAAAAATTATATCAAGCCCTGGAAGCACTTGTGCCAGTGGTTTCTGAAGGTTATTTATTAGCTTGGTTCACATGAATGACGAACTTGTGTTGACAGCTTAAGACTGCCTAGCATACTGTCTCAAATATCCTTAGTCGTAACACGAGTTGCAAGTGCGTTAGTGACGCATTGAAACATGTCGGACATGTGTTGAGAGCGGTCATAAGGTAGGCCTTTTGTTCTTTGAGGTGCCACCAGTTAACAGAGCTGCGTGTTGTATAGGCAGACAGTCTTAGTCGTAATCTGTTAACAGAAGTTCGTTTTTCTTGTGAACCAAGGTTTGATGATGTAATTACATTTTATTTGCCTGAGGGGATGCATGATCAATTTCCTTCTCTCTGTCTTTTCTCTGAAGTCATTTCTGGTTTGATATCGTAAAATCAGATGGGGAGAATGTGGTAGCGCGATAAGCAGTGAAACCAGGTGAATATTTGGATTTGATTGCAATAGGTTGACTGGGTTTGACTAGGCTAAATGTCAGATTGATGAGGTGTCAATTAAGTGAATGTTGTGCAAGGGAGCGGAGAATTACAGACAATTATGAAACAGGATATGCTGTGTTACGACATACAATTAAACAAGCTATAAGCATCTGATGACATAAGCATGAGGAGGAGTTCGCGTTTATTAACGCCTGGTTCCCACTGCGGCGTAAGCCTTGGCTTGCCTTCAGCTTGTCATGCAGATAAGCCTAGCGACGCAGTGGGAACTGGATTTGTTGGCTACTTTTGATTGACAGCTAGCGGCGTAAGGCTTGTCAACGAGATTGAAAAATATTTCATTTTTTAACGACCAGGCTTGTTAAGTTTTATTGTTTTCCCGAGTACCCTGGGAGCATTAACCTGGTAAAACGACATATGCTGCGTTTCAATGAACTATAATACCAATTTCCAATGATTGCACCACTGGTCCACTTCCACCATTTGTAGAACGTCCACCTGGTCAATCAACTTTAACGCAAGAAACAAACGTTAATCAAAGTGAAAATAACGATACTTATCCTGCAATGGGAACGGTCTCTACATAGCTAAGCCAAGCCTTGTCAACTCACCAAGCTAAGCCTTATGCCGCAATGGGAATCAGGCTTGAAGCCCGTAATTCGGGCATCAGACTATTTTGGATTTAGAGACGTTAATCATGTGGATACCTTATTACGTCAAATTAAGCCGGTTACTTAATTATGCCGCACCTTCAAAAATGCAGCTTAATAAAAACGCGGCTTAATTCATGATGCGGCTTAATAGAACGCGGCTTATTTGAAGACCGGGCAAGTTAAGTAGAAAAACTCAATTACTGCTGGGTGACTTTATTCAATACACTATATCACTGTTCACTTTCATCATCACTATTTTCTACCTTGGCATTAAGTTCCTCTAAAATATCCTTGCCTTCATCATGATAGTTGTAAAAAGTCAATCCGTTATAACTTTTTCTTCAGTATTAAGTGACTCCTGCGGCTTAATTAAAACCTCACAAACTCCTAATTTTGTCATAGCGCGGCTTAATTGTAGCGCGGCTTAATTTAATGCGGCAGAATTAGATACGCGACTTAATTTGACATAATAAGGTAATTGACACATTTAATTATCGAAATTGATTGAAAAGGCATGTCTTTTCTGATTGATGGGGGTTATTGACGTATTGAAAATCAGGAATTTCTCTCAACTTTCCGGTGCTAGCCAAGGAGCAGTTAGTTGTCTTGAAGTCCAAACGATGAATGGACTGTCCCCCTGCCAGAAGTAAAATAACAGATATGCTGGTCGCCTGAATTTAGGCTCGCACTGAAATTATAATTACAGTTCTGGATGCTTTTGTCAAGTTGTCTATACAATTTGTCCTTCTCCAATCTGAGGAAACCTGCCTGCTTGTGGCTGTGGTTGAAATGAATATCGACTCTCAAGTCATTGTGTACCAAAGCAATGATACACCTCATTTCACTTCACCTGTGCAAATGTATTGTTGGCAAATTGACGTCCTCTGCTCACCTTACTCACCACTTCCTTTAATCAGTTGTTCACATATTTGAAGGGAGAAATGGTTTTACAGCATTAAAGCTCTGTTATTTGTTTTCCAGAAACACCTGGCTGGCAATAATGCTGTGTTATTTGGTTTTGGAAGCACCTTGTTGGCAATTACACTTTTCAGATTGTTTGTACTTTTAGAAATGAAATCTTGAGTGTTTGGACCTGATATTTTCCGGTGAGTTGGTCTCCCGCTTAATAACCATGGTACATAAAATTCGATGACCTATATTTTCAAATGCCCTGACAGTGTTCGTACACATGGCACGTGTGCAGCTGTTATATTAATTTCTTGCTACTGGTTCATAATGAACAACTAAATCCATTCAGTTGACATGATTAATGTTTTGCTAGTTTAAGTGCCTGCAACATTAGCCTTATGTGCAATCTAGTATTTCTCGAACAAAGATGTTTTGTTTCTTTTTTGACACAAATGCAGCTGTCCCTGAGCTCTGCTGCTGAAACTGGAGATGACCAATATATGATGGCTGCTTTATCTTTGCAGATATACAAGCTGTGAAAACAAGTCTCGTGTTTTCGTACAATGCATGTTGTACAACCATTCCTGAGCAGTTATGAAAGTGTAGTGCTACATGATGGATGCTGAAATGTTCTGTGATTAAAACTGGCGCCTGCTTTGGTTTTTTAGCCTCTCTTTATATATTGGCCTGGTAGTTAATTGAGTTTCTGATTATCAGTAGAAGTTGCTTTGTAAATCTACCTCTGACTTTGGTTTTGGTTGAATTTTATACATAGTTAGGATATGGAGATGGAAGTGGGTATCGAGAATAAAGCTTACAGTTAGTAATTTTATGTTCTCTCATTCTTAGACTTATTCTTTCATTGTGCATTTCTGTTTGAAAATTTATTGAACATGTTTTTTGGAACAAGCTTGATAAGAACGTAAGACTTTGAAGAGACATGATAGAAACACCAAGACTTTGATGAGACAAGCATTTTCTGTAAGAGTGAAAGCTTTTCATGGTTTAATATATGAAATTCATGTCCCAGCAGGTGCGTATCATGTATTGCTTGCCCATGGTGAGTGCCTGTCTTTTGACAACATTTTTAGTGGCAATAAAGATTTCAATAAATCTGGTTTTAGAATGTGCTAAAACATTGTACGCTTAATTGCAAGACTTCTTGAAGAAAATGCCTCTGGGAGAGAAAATGGTACTACATTGTTATAAAAAACATATACTGTATCTGTGCCTACCGGTCATGCTAGGTTGCTTATGAATGTTGCATAGAGCTCATGCAGAGAAGATTTGTTTTCACGATCCTCCTGTCAGACTGCTGCTGTAGTAGCCTGCCTTCTGATTCAAGGTCCAAATATCACCATCATTTTGCTCAGGGATGTATTAGATTAGACTAGAAAGTCGTCCCTGGTGTAAAGGAATCGTGCAGTTAATAGGAATCAACTCAAAACGCCGAAGGGACAACAAGGAGTTTTTGTCACTGCCCACTGCAAAGCTCTTCCCATCTGCACGTCAAAATTTCGTCGTGCAGTACGAGAGATTATAAGCGCATCAAAAGTACCTGCTTGCCAAAAGCTCTTGGTCTGCTCTTCAGACTGCTTTAATTGCATAACATCACTTCCTGCATTGTATGGTACAACCTGCGTGGGTAACTTCAAAAGAATGGATGCTCTAGTCTAGTATTGGATGTGCAATTTAAAGGAACATACCGCTCTAAAACAGCATTGCTCCTGCTCATGGATTATTTAAAAAAACATGAACGCTGGTTTTTATTTGAATAGAAAAGCTTATTTGTTTCTTTTGCAGTGTTGCTTAAAAGTATGATATTTTTTTATTTTTCCTCTGTTTTTCAATTTCGCTCATCACTGAAGTCATATAGGACAAGGGCCGCGGAGACGGGGGGGCTGGGAGGGCCTTGGCCCCCCCACTTTTTTGCAAAATAAAATTTGTTACTATTATGACTACTAAGGAATGTTACCAAGAAGCATCCGAACTTTGATCTGGCTCCCCAACTTTTAATTACGCTCGCGGCCGATGTAGGACCATTTCTAAGAGGTACAGCGTTTCTTAGTAACTGGACATGTAAAGGATTCATTTAAACATTATGAGCTATGTATATCTTCATGCAACAAAGTTTAGATGTACACATGTCTTCGATGATGAGCAGTTTAACTAGTAAGAGGAGATAATTCTGGTCTGACCATGTGTCATGCATAATTACCTTTCAGAAGCAAAATGGTTGCAAAATAAAATTTGCTTTGACTTGGAAAGCAGATATCTCTGGAGCTACAACAGCTTTTTTCATGAAAGCTTCAATCATGTTCTTGAAGGCTTTATTACCTGACCAAAATCATGTTAGATTGTTATATTGCTCTAAATGTGCTCAAAGTACCACTGCGTGTTTTGTCCAAAACTTCATGCATCAAGAATGGAGAGAAACTTCTGTGAAATTTACCAGTCCAGCCAATAAGATTTATGTCCTTGTTATCACTGTCTATTCTAAGGTGTGTGAAACTATAGAAAACGTACTAGATGTTCCTACTTAAGATTGACTTGAAAATAGGGTGACTTGGGTGACTTAGTACTCCAATCAGGGATAAGGTTGACTATTCTCTAGATGGATTATTTTTGTCGGTTGTTTGAAAATCTTTTGAATTCTATCCATGTATTGTCCTTTGTCATTAGGCTTGTACAGTATCGACAGAAACTACCAAACTCTTGAAGATGGAGATTTGCACTGCCACACAAAAGATAAGAAACGAATGGAGGGACTGCGAAACGCGCAACGGAAGCTCGTTATCGCTAGTGTTGTCTGCCTTCTGTTCATGATTGGTGAATTTGTCGGTATGTGGGGACTTCTTTTCAATTTGTCTACCTTTGATTGGTTGAATGATCATTCTTCAATCACTGGTCACAAGCGACCTTTATCTGCTAAACCCAATCATTTGTTTTGTGAGCCGAGGGCGTAATTATTTTGATACTTAGCTCCTTACTTTCTGACCACGACTCTCTGGATTCAGGGCTTTCCAAAGATTGTTTGTAATATCAATAGTGGCAGAATCTGAAGGCAGGCCTGAACATCACAGTTTTTACGGTCTTTAATATATATATCCTGTAAATCGTCTGTGTTTGAGTTTTCAAATTCTGAGAGGAACACTTGAGGGAGATAATTAAATTGAGGGAGACAATTGTTCACAAAATGGCTTACTTGTACATGAAATTCGTTGCTAAAATTTATGGTGTAGCAGACTTTTCCACGCTCCCTTAAAGCAGAAATTTGAGTAAAATTAACCATGTCCTGATATTTTCTTTCATTTTTTTTTATGGGAGATGGATAGCCAAAGGTATTGTGGGAATTTATTGGAAGACCATAGTGGGCATTGGAGTTCCAACCCCCCTGATTTTTCAACTCCCCTTCATGTTGAGGACCCTCTGACTGAAAACATTTGACCCCCCCCCCCCACCCAACCAACCCCCAACAAAGATTGTTGCTTTTGAAAAGCTTTCAAACAATAACCCACATCCAGCTGCGGTCACGTTTTCTACATCTTCACTTATTCATCAGCCACTGACGATTTTAAAAAAAATAAATGAATAATGAATAAATAAATAGATGAATAAATAGATGAATAAATAGCTTTATTTCGGAATGATAAATTCAAAATTGAGCATGAAAGTGGCTGTATCTTTAGGTGGAAATACACTGACAACTTGTTATGCTCAACGTGTTGCACAACTTGTTGTACGCTGTTGCCCAACATGTTTGATGGCAGTAAACAATCAGTTGTCAATGAATTTTAATGAGTTGTTCAAACTGCTGCATTGCCTTCACAAAAAGAGAATACACGGAACAACCAAGACCTTGTGAATACGCGGGGAAATCAGAGCAGTTTGTCTGTTTGGTCATGGAGCACAGAGGAAAGCAAGCTATCGCTGTTCTGGTTACTGCATGTGCTGCTTCTGAACTTACTGGAAGTAGAAAGGCTCGGAGTAGATCTGTCTGAATCTATGAAGCCTGCTGGTTGCTAGTTCTTTAACGGTAAAATTAACACATTTAACGAAATAATGTGATGTTCTGCAAAACTTTCTTTTTTATAACCTGGTCGCACGCCCTAAAACAAGACTATAGTTCTTTACTCAGCTATCACATGCATTCATGCTGCATTCCATTTCTACCAACGCAAGCGAAGGTCAACAAACAAAGACTGGAGACGTTCAAAGTCAAGGCAAAATTTCCCGCGCAAGTCACACATGCGCATCAGACCAGCTGTCTGCAACACTTCCCTTTGTTCTGGTAGCCAAGAATATCTCTCAACTTTTTGAAATCAAACTCAGTTTGATTTCAAAAAGTTGTGAGTGCCAATGCTAGCACTGAGCGGGTTCTGACGTCATTTGCAGCACAACCAGTTGAGAAGCTGATTTAAGGCTTTTCAACATGTTGGGCAACACGTTGTTGAAAGTTGGACAACTAGTTGGACCGCAACTTGTTGCCGTGTATTTCC
>JAOBRC010414123.1:0-12277 GCA_027575255.1 Scolionema suvaense
AGATAAATACATGAACATTCTGCACCTGCTTCATTTCCTATGATTTCAGACTAATATTGCCACCTGCTCCCGATAAAAGAAAACAATTGGAAAACTAACCATACTTCTTCGCAGAGCTCTAAGTCCCCCCATGTTTATTATTTTCTCACAGTGCATATTATATATTATATATATATCTCATACGAACTGTCAAAGGTGTAGCTTCAAAATGGTGTCGGCAAATTTGTGACATTTTCTTTAGTTCTTGAGATATGGGCGTACATTACTGAAATTCCTAACATTTTTTCGGGAGTTTTGAAAATTTCGACTTAAATCGCTTATAACTTTTGATCCAGGCAGTTGTAGAGAAAACGCCTGCACCGTTTTGTAGGTCCTGTTATGGCCTTCTGAACCATGTATCATTTGTTCTGGAAAAGTATCTGGGGGGGACTTAGAGCTCGTAGAAAGTCAAAAATATCAGTTTACTGCTTCGTAGCAGGTGGTACGCAGGTTGCGTCTTACTTTGGCTCTTTCAAAAGCTTGCCACCTGGTCTCAGAAGAACATACACAAGAAACAAATTTTGAACAATTCACTGGTTAGCTATAACGTGCAGCTGAGTTCAAAAGGCAGAAATGTTTTCCGAGGGTTAACAGTATCCTTAAGTATGGGCCCGGGCGCTTATTCGAGGCATTACGGTAATGTTACTGGGAGTTTGCTAGCTCATGCATTATGTTGTGTTTCTCTGACGAAGCTGATTATTGTAATTTTGAATTCATTTTTTTCCTGTTGATTTTAATGGTGTTGCTTTTCTATGCTATAAATGCTAGACATGCTGGGCTCAGGAACTGGGTACTCAGTTGGTAGAACATGAGTGCAATTGGCTCATCAGACTGAGTGGATGGTTTTTGAACGAAGTAGCTCTGAACTGTGAAATCATTATGTTAGCTAGTTCCATTACTGAGATAGAGGCCCCACGAACAGCCTCCATTCACGAAATTTCTTGTATCGGTGCATTTTGTTGTGTTCAGATGGGGATTCACAGGAGGCAATACCTGAAATGATTTGCACTTGCTGTAGCGTTTGATTCACTCTTAGCGTATTGTTTTTAAAAGTACCCTATGAACTCTGAGGGAGTGCCTTCATTTTTCATTCTAGGCTAAACCAGTAAATTTCTTGAGTATTGGTGTAGTGGTGTGGTATTGGCTTTGTGTTTCTTGTATTGTAGGCAGAGGAAGATGTTGATCGTTTTCTATTAGAAGGCCATGACTTTCAAGAATTTTCAGAGGTGAGTTTCATAATGATTTTTCTATACTGTTATTTTTATATCTTACTATGTGAAGCTGGTTTTATATCATGACTTTATGTACGATGGACTTCCGTAAAAGTGAAAGAGAATCATCCCTCAAGAAAACTAATACCAAATTCCAAAGTACTTGTTATTGCAAGTAGTATAAGACATTGAGCTTGTGGGCGGCCAATTATTGTTAACGGGGTGAGCAAATTTCTCAAAGGAAAACTCTGAGCTCAAACTAATTGACCCTAGTTCGAACGATGCAACAATCTTATAATGATTTGTGAGTTTTATTTCTTGCAAGACATGTTTGTTTGTACGACATGTAGAAAATTGATGATATTTCACTCTCGTCATGTCGCCGTGCACTGCGGCAGCCATTAATTGCTTCTTCTCACTGTTTCCCACTACAATTCAAATGGCCATCATGGAAGCGCAATAACTTCAATGCATCTTTTTTGGCATCTAGTTAAGCTGAGTCCTCATGGAAACACATCTACTGCATGCCAATCCCAGCTGCCCATTATGCAGCAAAGAGCATGGTAGCCCGTTGGGCTTCTTTTTGGGCTGCTTGTGACAAATTAATTTATAGTTTTAAATGCGTTTACTCCCTGCAGTGATTAAAGAATGAAGTTTAGACTTGATATTTGCATTTGTCGCAGTCATGTTTAACAAAGAGATCAACTTGTTTTGGGGTCGGAGTTTTCCTTTAGTGGTTAATGCATGATTCAAGCAATTTTAAGGTTTTAACATTATTATTTTCCGACTGTGAGAATTGCACACAGACCGTTGCAATGCATTGCAGACTATAAAATCATACATCCCTATTATGATATAATGCAATAAAATGTTAGTCTGCATTGCATCTCTATGTCCTGGGTTTGATGAGCACTCACTCTTGTTTCTGCAGTAAAAGGTACCATCTTTGATAGAATTGGTAACTTTGCTAGTCAAATGTAATTTTTCCTTTTGACAGCTATATCACAGACTTGTCAAACCGAAGCTACGTCTATCATTTTTGAGGTGAAGCGGCGCGGCGGATCGAAGAGGATTTGACTGTGAATCGAGCAAAGTGGCCGATGTTTTTAAAAATTAATCTTAGCAACACATAGCCATTAATCACACCAGCCTGCGATGGATAACAATATTATTGGTCTAACACATCTGCTGAAGTTAAGCTATTCCAATAAAATTCATTGCAATTCGCAGGCTAGTTTCGTTTTTCCATTGAGGGGCAATGGTGACCGAGGTCTTGTTGCACTTCTGTCAAGATGGCTGCCGAGTATGATCACGTGACTTTCCAAAAGGAAGAATCCCGAATCTGAGATATTTACGCTATTCTGCTACTGTTAGGAAGATACATCAATTTTTTATGTCAAAATTCTGAAATTTTTTGTTCCCCAGTAAGTCCCCATAAAAGGATATATGGGACATAGTTGACTACAAAAACTTTTTGAAAAGAAGGAATATCTTTGCTGCAGTAGCTCCCAGACAGATCTATATATGTAATAGTTCCTAATATTTGGAAAGTTTTTCTGTAACCTGTCAGAGATGGTCCCTTGAAAGCTATAATATTTTTTGGCTGTTGGTGTTAGAGAGGGACAGAACCTTACTCGTCATTGCAGTTGTCAACTTGTTGGTCTGGTTTCATATTTGATTGGTCGTATTAGTCTTATGTCAATGTGCTTGCTGCACTAGTAAATTAAATTCTTCAGAGGGTCTTCAGAATACAAGCTATTGAATACAATATAAATTTCATATTTATAGGCACTAGGAAGCAAAATCTTATAGTATCTCATGATCCAAAACTGGTTCGTCAATTGCGTAAAAAGTCAACTCAGAGCTTTAAACTGTGCTCAATAAAAATGGCTGCATAAAACCCTAATTCTATTAAGCCTCTTAGTGCATGCAATGTGCAGCACGCACAGCGAAACTTTCGAGAGAATGCCTGATGATTTTTGACTGTATTTCTTTGTCTCAGTGCTTAATTTCTCTAAACTTGTTCATTCTTGAGATTTCTTGTTTGTTTTCAAACTTTATTGAAATAACTTCTGAAATCAGAGATATTTTGAGCTATTCCAATTTGCTTGTATATATCTTGGGGCCAAGATCTTAGTTGCTGTAGCGTATTTCTCTGATCATTTATGTAGAAAGTCAAATATTATGGAGATCTTGTGGAGGAAATCACATATGGCTGTCAAAAGGTATTGTGTTGTCATGCTTTGTCTAATGAATTCTGGTTTCTACTGTGGTGAACTTTTATCTTCAAATTTTGTTGTTGCAAGATCTGCAATATATTACATAGATGGTTGAGTTATTTCCCAATAACACATAGGATAGTAGGAGACTATCAAGAGATATGAGGTACTTTGAAGTATTGTTAAAAGGGATATAAATTTCTTGGAACTGGGGCTCGTAAGATATATGATTTTGTATTTTTCTATATTCCAGATAAATATGTCGGTTTTACACTGATTGTAGCCTCCACTACAATCATTGACTTCATATACAATGTTAATTCCAAAGTCTCCTACCCTTCTATACAAGGTGTTTTAATATTACCTCATATGTGCCGATGTGTTGATTATACAGCTGTAGCAGCCACGAACAATCTGAAATCGAGATTCACCTTGACCCTTGTTCAGATGGTGTCATCTGATACTGCCTGTTGATTCGTTGTTGACATCTTCTAAATATTACATGAGAAACATGTTTTGTGGCCATTGTTGATTGTCGTTGCTCATTTTTGGCAATGAATATCAAGCACACTTCCATGTATTGTTTGGACCTCAGCACTTGTTTTCTTTTTCACTGCATCAGCGGTCATAGACCCTGCTGGCAATATGAGTATCAAAGGTCTGCTTTGGAGTGAAATTTTTCCCTTTTATCACTTGTGTACTGGTAGTTTATGTAAGGACCATAAAAGGGCAGCCATTATTACTTTGTGTGGCTGTTGCTGTACAGTCAGCGGTATGCTTATCTGTCGTTGTGTTCATTTTTTTGGTACTATTTTTACCAAGGCTTTCTTGAGCACTTCAGGTCATTTACATTCTCAAATCAAGTTGGAGCATTGGTATTCTTTAAATCGCATTAGTCAGGGGAACAATGGTCAAAAATGAAATTTTAACAGATGATAGAGCTCAACAAAACATGACATTCAGCTTTTATTTCACGACAAAGCTTGTGTAGTTCTGGAAATATTTAGCCCCAATGACATCATCAAAAATCAAGATGGTAGCTGCTAGACTTTGAGAGGAAATATCTCTGGAACTAAGCAAGCTTTTGCTGTGCTGTTGATGGGAAATTCCATGTTTTGTTGTGCTCTATCATATGTTAAAATTTCATTTTTGACCATTGTTCCCCTAGTAGGTAATGTGTGGACAGAACTGGCCAGCCCAACTACAACTAATAGCATTACATCATTTCAGTGAGTGTTTTTGTGCAGCCTTTGGAATGTATTTTCTGTTGTTTGGCTTCAATTTAAAGCTGAAACATTTGTACTTATTAAGAGTTCAATACGTTGATCTTACTTTAGGTTGTTCGTGTTGGTATGTTTGAAATACAATGTGAAGATCTCATCCGTGGATTGGCAAAGCGAGCTGAGAACATTCGCAGCAAGTTACTTCAACGTATGCTGCAAGATCATCAAGTTCTGAACAAGAGGTGTTACTTTTATACTTGCTCGTACCCTATTTTATGTAGAGCTTTCTTGAAACTCCAGTGTAAGTGGAAGAGTTCTATAGAATGGGGTCTGTCCGTATATCCGTCCTTCCGTCTGTCCGTCAACATCACTGTTTCCCATATGACTGCTCATTTCCTGTGAGAACTGAGTGAACTGAGTGATGTTCCTTTTGCAGGTTGCCAGTTTTGTTCGAAAATATCTAAGAGAAGTCTTGTTCACCCTATGTATGGCAAATTTTACACAGAAAATGACCATTTTCAAAGCTTTGAAAAATATTTTTTCTGCTTGTTATTTTTTTTGAAATATTAGTTGTGAAACTGAGCAGCAGTACCAGTTATCATGTTTTCACTTGTGTGAAATCCTTCATTCAGCTTTGACATGGCCATTTATGTCCAAAAATGGCCTTATTTTGGGGGTTGTTCATTTTAAATATTTCCAGATCTGTTAATTTTTTTCTAATTATTAGTATGAAATGCTGGAGTAATTGTAGTTGTGTAATGAACCATGGTTCATATTTCAAAGAACCATGTTTCATGTCTTAGACAACCATGTTTCATATCTCAAAAAGCTCTTGATCACCCTGGGCATGACTATTTTTGTCCTGAAAATAGTTATTTTGGTTTTTCTCAAAAATCATTTATTGATAGTGTTTCTTGGCCCTAGTTGGCCGGGCTCTTGAACTCCCCAAGTTGGAGTGAATTTGTCCCCCCCCCCCCATCCTAGTTCTCTCTTGCTTGAAACCTGGCGAAATAAAGAACATGATGTTTATTCACATGGATAGAACTGATTTATGATTTCATAATTGGGGATGATGTCATAGTTAAAGGAACATAAGTCAAACTTTTTTTTGAGCCGATTGCAGTAGTTCTAGCTTCCTTAAGACTGATTTTATAGTAATATTGCCATATTCATAGCGAAGTATACTTTTTCCGGCGCTCCAAAACACTCAATCTCCCGAATCGCACACTTGTTGTCAAAGTCTTGCGTATTAAATGAGCCACAGCTCATTTAATATGCATGGACCTGTTGGGAAAACAAAGGGATTAGCGGCTGCATTCTGATCGTTCCTTCGAGAATGCAGCAGGCATGCACGACTTCAGCGCCGAGAATGAAATCTTGTACTCAACAAGTGAAATATTTGCTTTCCAATTGCAGCATGTCTATTGAATCTACGGCTGTGAAATTTGGTGTGGGAACTCACCGGCAATAGTTACACATACAATAGTGCAACTATGCTTATGCTTCATATTCTGAGAATCTGTTCCTTTAACCCTATTCAACCTGGGCTTTTCAGGTAGCAGGTAATTTTCAAAAAGGGCGTAGCCTGGAAGAACGAAAAATTTTCGGAACCATATTTTTTGCTCAGAACATGTGTAAATAAATTTTAGGAATTCTCCAAAATTTTCGACCCGCAGCATGCCTCCGAAAAGCAGCAATTTTCGAAAAACCAGAGGGGGGGGGGCGGAATTTCCCTCTCCAGATTGAATAGGGTTAAGGGGTGTTGGGCCATAAAATCCGGAAATTTTGGGGAAAATGGTTTCTTCAAAATTGCTTGAAAACTCAGTAAAAACACATAAAATAGTCTTGCGATATCATTTCATGCTTCATTTTGGCAAATATTGGTCATAAGTCTTAAAACTTGATCAATTTACCTGTGAAATTCACACTGGTGGTCCTGAGAAAAGGTCAGTGTCACGGGATCTTCTACAGCTAACTACCTGAAATTTGGTCAATGCATGGCTAACAAAATTATATTAAAGTACATAAGGTTACTGCCCTATAGTGAATACCGCTTCGACAGTATAAAACATTTTGTGTGTGTGTGTGTGAGAGAGTGAGTGAGAGTCACTGATGATGCAGGGGCAGGGCATCGTCCAATGCACTTTGTTCTGAGATATTTGTATGTTCTTGGTATGCAACAGTTTTGTTCAATGTGAGTGTTGTTGATAGGGAACTGGTTTGTTATTCATGCTTATTCATCTTGATGTATGTAGCGCTGCTGAAGAGCAGCAGTTATCATGATGGAATATATAAACCATATATCTTGGAAAAATTCCTGTCTGACGTGGGAGTTGGTGTTTTGTCGAAAATTTTCCTTTTTTAGTTTTTTGGAAAATATTTCAACATCTGTTCATTAATCCGATATTATTTTCATTGGAGAACATAATTATTAGCCATTGTTGGTTATATTTGTGATTATTATAGTTCTTTAAGCAACCAATGGCATCTCATAGCTCCTTTACACAGTTTTACACAATGATCCTTGATAATATTTGTGAGAGTCCACTAATACTGTGACTTGTTATTTTCGCAACATGAATGAGGACATACAGAGTACACCGATCATTCGTCCAGGGTTATCTCGTAATGTATCTACAGTATGGAGCTATTTTTGTCCGCTATCTAAACATTGATAAGTAAATGCTGTTCCCCCAAGAAGGGAAAGTTGCGCACTGAGGTGTTTCTCTAGTGCTTTATGTGTTATGAAGAACTCGCCTAATTTATGCTCATGTATCACTGAAAGTTCTTTTTGTGATGCTAAGCGAACATTAGTTGACTTGCCTTAAGAGTTTAGGGTGAAGGAAAATTACACCATGATGAAAAGAATTAAGCCGTAGGCACGTATGACGATGTTCAATTTCCATGCTTTCTGATCATTTTTTTTGGATAGTTCCATATTATGTTAGCATGAAAAAAGAACGAATTTGCATAGTTTAAGTGTGACTAAACTGACAAATATCTCGAAAAAGATGTAAGTTTCAATTTAAGATGTCAACTTAAAAGACCATGTACTGTATCCTGTATTTTTTTGTTTAGGTTATGTGAGGAATATGAAAGTATTGCTGAGAAGGCTCTCACCACTCCAGCTAATACTGAACATTTGATGGAGTTGAAGGTATACATTGCTGTATACTTATGTAGTAATATTGTTTATCTACCAATGCCAGAATCCTTCTGATAGTAGCATTTTTAAGTTTTGAGTAAAACCCGTGCATATTCTATGAACTGGAGAGAGGCCAGTACTTGCTGAAATACCCCAGTGATTTGGAACTGATAACGATTTTAGTCCCCTTAGAATTTCGTAGGCACTGTATACCTGGTTTTAGAAACAAAATTTTAGAAGCTGAAAGTGCTGAATGGATGCAATTAAGGGCATGAAATTGTCCATGTTTTTAAATTTGATGCTGCCTGTCTTAAAAAATATCTCAGAAAAGAATTGACCATCTTTGAAAAATCGTCGTGTTGGAAAAGTGCTAAGCACGCGCAAGAAAATTATAACTTTTTTTGTATTTTTCTTAGTTTTCTTTTATGTTTATGAAAAACTGAGCACCATGAAATTACCTAAATGCTTTGTATGACACGTGGACTTCACTGCCTCTGAAAAAAGTCTGTTTCCTATTCAGCGGGTCAAACTTTACTACCTCATCTAGGAGACCTGGGGAATTTTTTTTACCTTGATCAGGCCATGGTGCCAGTTATGCAGCTGCCTCTCTGTGACACTCGTTGAATGAATCTTTGCCGTGGCAGACACCTGGGGATATTTTAACCCTCTGAACCCCAAACACATGAGACTGACCCTATCTGCCAGCCACAAGGCAGCCTTAATAGTACTATGATCCGCCGTTACAGATGTGGTAGATGTACAATCCCTATTCCTTACAATTAGAAATCACTTCTGGAGTGGAGGATTGAGTTATTCAAGCCTTCACGCATGCACCTACGTGGTAATGGAATGCTTATTTACATTATGTGGTGGTGGTTTCAATCACAGCAACTCACCCATTGTGATCATGAAAAACATTCACCGTTTTTTCAGGTCCATTCCTGTTTCTGATGAAAAAATTCTCGGATTTTATTTTTGTGCTACAGTTGAAAGAGCAGACTGGTTTTCCAACTTTCAAAAAGGACAATAGTTACATGTCCGTTGAATGGCTATATGAAGTTTAGCTTAAAGGGGCAGGATCTGGTAGAATTTTTAAAACTGAAAATTTTAAGGTTCATTATGCAAAGCAACAGTACTGCCGCTATTACTCTAGATCTAAAATATTTCAGCCAAAGAAAGATCTCTTCAGTTGATGCTCAATTCTTGAATTTTGTCATCCACCCAGAAATTCAGATCCTGGTCAAACTCTTATGATTTCAATATTATGAAGATTGAGTTCTAAAAGTATGTGACCTACATTACGCTTGTGTTTGCATTTATTTTCAGATACCTATCGGTGTCCCTCTAAAGTGTCTAGCATTTTGTTGAATGTTTCCCTTTTGATGTATTAGTTGATGCCCTGTTTTTTTTCTGTCAAGAATTTTTTTGGTCTTCTTTTTGTAGGGTTACATTGAGAAGGTGGAAAATGAGCTCATATTTGAATTGGAACGGAAGTTGGTGTCATGCAAGGAGAGGTTAACATTTTTGGTATGTCGATCTATTGCTATGACCATTAGTAAAAGATGTCTTGCTTCTTGTGGTTTGTGTGGAGTAAGTACTGACACGATTAGAGTGTATAGTAAGTATTCTGATGGAATAAAAAAGTAACGGCAGTCCAGAAACAATTGGCTGTTGTATTGCTCACTTCAGCTACAGTATTTAACTTATTTTTTGTGTGTGTGTGAAATTGTGGAATGGTCTCTGTTGATAGCGGCTCTCAGCCACTTGAATATAGTTTAAACCAGCCCCCAGATGTAAATAATGTAGTATGGCGATTTTTTCCTCATTTGAAATATCCAGAACTTCCCCTGACTCAATTTCATGGTCAGATTTGCATGCTTTCGTGCTGAAATTCTCTGCGGGGCAGTTCTTTCTTGGGTCTGATGCTGGACTGCAATACCTGGTTTAGTACTTGTAGTTGATGCTACATAATTATTTTAATGCCATTCGTTCAACTTTCCTTATATACTGTTTTTTCCAAGATTGACTTTACAACCTTCTCCCCTGCTGACATCCGCTTGAATAACACTGTATTTCAATGGCATCAGCGCATGCCTGAAGTATTTGACGAGCATCGGAAGATTGCTAATGCAAACCGCATCCAATATGAAAACGCGTTGAAAATGCGACGTGAGAGATTTGTGGAGGAATTGGATGGTTATGCAAAGCAAGTAGAAGAATTCCATATGTTTGGTGATATGAATGAAATCGGCAGATACTTGAAGAAATCGCAGGCACTTCAAGCAAGATTAGAAGGTGCTCAAGAGAAGGTTTGTATAGGCATTTTATTGTATTTGTATTACAGTTTCAATGCTCCTTTAACTTATTATAGTCATTACCTTATAGTGATGGGCGTGCAAAATTGGAGTCCTTGCTTACAAAGCTTTTACGGATAGCCCAGAAAATATTGACCTGTTTTTTGTTGCAATTAATAGCAGAATTTTTTGCAAACAATGACACACATACAGTATTGCAGTTGCGATCCTGTTTGGTATTGAGTGAGCTATAGGCTTATTTTTAAGCACAACACTTAAATCACATGTCTCTTTGAAAACTGTCAAAAACCTGTCCAGAGATTCGAAATAGGTTGTTGTGAGGTTAAATTTCCTCATCCCCTCAAGGTTTCCAGGGGTCAAGATAGGGTCCAGCAACAGGACATTTCAGGATTAAAATTCAAAACATCCGTATGCTGATGGAGACAATTTTTCTAAAACATCCTGATAGTTTTCACTTTGACACTTGTATCACCTAATTCTTTATTAGTAAACCTCTATTACATACTCGTTGATCACAGAACATCTGCAATCCTGGCCAAAATAGATTGGCACGCATGGGCTTTTTTGCATTGTGCTGTCCCACGAGTAATTGAAAATAGGTTGACGAGTACCGAGCCGCAAATCAGGGCGGGAGGGCGGGTTTTGTTTGAGAGACTTACCATTTCTGACTTTTGAAAAATCATGTTTTGGCATTTCTAGGGTATGTGCAGGGCATGGTAGGGCTCGTTTTAGGGTGTGGCTTGGGTTTTTAAAGTTTTTCAGGTAATCCGGAGAACAAAGGGCGTGGAATTCAGTCTACTAGCGTAAACTGCTAGAAACTGCACTGAGACTGTGGACAGAGGTGGCTAAACACCTGCAAAAGTCGTAAAAGGCCCATTTTTGATCTTTGGTGAAAAAAGCCTTTTTGGCCAGGATTGTGAATGCTCTAAATTCCCTTATTTTGAACCCTACGTTTCCTTACTCTCATTTGGCTAAAGTGATAAATATTCAATTGGCTCACTTTAGAGTTCTTACTAAATGACTCAATGAAATGTTCCCTGTATGTTGGTCTGAAAAATGCATATGGAATGGAAATGTAAATTTTATTTACAGATTCAAGCTATGAATGAAGAGGAGGAAGCATTTGAATGGGAAGTTACGTCTTATCCACAACGAGCTCAGATACTGAACAAATTGATGCCTTTCTTGAAATTATATGAAAGCACTGTAGACTTTCAGAATCGTCACCAGGAATGGATGGAAGGACCATTGGGATCGGCTGATCCTGATTTTATTGAGCAGGAAACTGGTAACATGTGGAGAGGGTTTTATAAGTTGGAGAAACAATTCAAAGAATGCCCAGCTGCTCAGAAAATCGCTGTTAAGGTCAGTGATTTTGTTTTCTTAATTTGCAGTTACTAATTTGAACATTAAGGTGTGGTGGTTTGAACTGGTTTGCCAACGACACAACTTGCATTGGAATTAGCTACTGGAATATCCAAGTTTGCTTGCTATGCAAAACTAATATTTCGATCAAATAGAATTGCAGGCTTTAAAAGGTTTTCGAGAGCTAACACACTTGCTTTCCTTTGCTCTTCTGATGACCACCCGATGAGTTTACATCACCCACATGTAAGGTGTGAATAGAGTGAACGTCGCTGATATTGACCGTTGCTTACGATCTAACCACTGGAAATACCTACAACATACAGTAGGTTAAGCTTGACATAATGTGCCTTTGATTGTATTGCCCTGACCTGCTTGGAGTGGAAGAGTGTGATAATGATATTTCGCCTGATAATGCCTTATATTCAAAGTCTGGGACTGATGCATTTTCACATAGGCTATCATGTTATACCTGGATTCAACATGATGAAGTTAATTTTTTACATTTCGGATTTGATCTACAATCAGTGTATTATAGTCTATAATAATCTATTCTCTTTGCTTTTGATTATTTTCAGATGAAAATGAAAGTTGATGAATTCAAGGAGCATCTTCCTCTTGTTACCCTGTTGTTCAATCCAGGATTGCGTGATCGCCACTGGGAACAAATGTCAGATATAGTTGGATATCCACTCCGTCCTGACGAGGATGCTAACCTGCAGAAATTTGTGGATATGAATTTGGAACCATACTTGACCAA
>JAOBRC010414234.1:0-19509 GCA_027575255.1 Scolionema suvaense
TCTTAAATCCGAAAAAGTTCGAGATAGAGAGAGAAACAGTCAGACGGGACCGAGATTTTGGTTCGAGATAGAGAGGTATTCGAGATAGAGAGGTTCGAGATAAAGAGAGGAAAATAGCTTAGAGCCTACACAAATGTCCAAGGGACCGAGACTTTGGTTCGAGATAGAGAGATATTCGAGATAGAGGGTAGTCGAGATAGAGAGAGTCAACTGTAATGGTATTAAGCATAGCGGACGTCACCCCCGTCATTGAGAGGATAAGGACTTGAATTGGCATTACGAGCTTGGTGTACGTAGGGGTATAGCTGTATAAGCTACTTACACAATCCTATAAGCAGTATAAACCCGTAACTTGGACAACGCAAGAAAACGGACTTGCTTGACTGATTTTGAAGAAGCATCGATAATAGCTCAGGATTATGACTTAGCATGTAACGTCCCTGTCTGCAGAAGTGTGGACGTGGTACGCAAAGTTTGGCCTGCGTCGAAAGCCAAGCATTATATATATAGCTTTTCAAAGTAGGGAACACCAACATGCTTTGTTGAATAAAACACTACAAAAACAGCTGAAAGGTAAAAAGCAAGACGCAGAAGGTAAGAACAATTATCTGCTTAGTGCTTCGCAAGCTGGTGCTATATGTTAGAAGAGAGCACTGACAGCCTATCCAATCTAAGAGAAAAACACTGACCTACCCACCTAACACACACCCGATTCAGCAAAAACATTTGCCACGAACACACAAGAACTCATGATGAAGTTATTCCGCGGGAAGAGCAAACGGAATAAAGGACCCATTTTAAAGCATCATTACTACACTGACGAAGAAACCTTCCAACTTGCCTTACTGTATTTTAATCGAAGATGGGAAAAGCATGTTCGACCCGATAAAAAGAAGAGTCGCGAAGAAGATCAGGATATATACCTGGAAAAGTTAATATGCATGAGCTCTCGTAATTGCTCCACGTGCTCGACCACGTTGAACCTCGGAGAGAAGTACTATGTAAACAAACGAAATATGGACGACACAAAATGTAAAGGATGCATGGGGTACATATTAAAAAAAGAAGTAGGCGATGATAAACAACGATTGGATGATGAGCTCAGGTGGCTCAACTATGTCGAACCAGGACACGACCAGAACAGGGAGTTTATTTACGTGAAACGCTAGAATCTATCTAACACAACCACCACGACGTTCGATGCAAGTTATCGCTTTCAGTTAGTATCTATTAGGATTAGTATAGTTGGCTTTTGTTTTTTTAATTCACGTATAAAATCAGAAATACAAGACTCAATCCCGATTTCATCGATATTTTTATTCTTCTTTTATGTTATCGTGTAATTCTGGTTCGAAAATCAACTGACTCCTGCGTATGAAGGGCGTTAAACTTCAAAGCACCAAGATTTGGTCATTTTTGGAGCATTTCATGGAACAGTTTTAGCACGTCATTATGTAACTAACAAATTGAACAATGAATAATTTGCATCCAACATTCAACAATTTGAGTAAAAAAAAATTATGCTCCCTGCATGGTGTCAAATTTTTTGTCGTGCTTTCGATGTTTTATGACTACATTTCCTGAAGATACGTTCACATAATCCTTTTACTTAAATAAACGAAAAAATATACATTTAGCTGCCATTAAACAAGTGAGAGACTGTACTTCTTTGACTAACCAGTACAGCGTTCTTGTTTTTCGTTCTTTTTTTCTTCAAGAGAGACTTGAGCAAACTGGTGAAACGCGATCTGCTTTTCCTGACTCAACAAATGGAGCAGCTTCACCTTTACCGAAAACTGTTTAAAAAGTTAGGGATTCTGAAATTTCTAATGAACACTTGTACGATACCCGATCAAATTCTCCTGAAAATACAAAGTACTATCGCTAGAACATGTCAAATCAAAGCGGACATCACTAGCAAGTTACTATTATTATAGTGTATCTGGGGTATAATTTGTAAAGCCGACGTGACTCTCACATTGGCTCAGTTACGTCATAACAGTGAGGACAAAGCAGGCTTATAAGCATTGTGCAATATTTGGCACCCAGGTAAAAAAAAATAATTTAATTTTGCGCCGCCTGTTCTGAAACCTGACGACATCCGAAGATACCAAGGCTGAAGACAAAGAACTAAAAGCTGATAACCAATTTGCTGCTGCTGACATATAGGCAAGCAACTTGCAGGCGTACCAAAGATAATCTAGAAGATCAGGAGAGACTTCCGCTGAAAGTATGACATTCATGAGCACAAATTGCTACGTGAGCAAACCTATTGTGCAAAAGACTTTCGCATGACACTTAATTTCCGCCTATTTTCAATAGCCCTTGAATCCTACATGAAAACTATAGCCGCACAAATCCTAAGAACAAACAAAAAAATAACAAAAATAAATCCATATTCTTTGAAAGTCGTCACTTCGAATGTTGCAGTGATCGAGTCAACAACGCGATAAAAACACGTGACTCGCTGGCAACCGAACGTAAACTTCAGCAGCATACGCTATCGGCACAGACCACATGAACTGATTAAAAGACGACAAGAGCAGCCATTTTTGGATATGCAGGAAATGTGGCATTTGCTGTCATAGCACATATCTAGATAACGTTGACAGAGGTGAAGTGCAAGATTGCCACAAACACTTCAAGTCTAGACACGTAAATAGATACAAGAGGATGGTCCAAACCGTTCCTCTTTCTCCCACGTGTCTGGTAGCAGGCTTTGATAATACAGTGGTGCATTCTGTGTGGGAAGATTCTCGAGTGTTCTTATCTACAGTATAGCCTTGAGACGAACATCAACATAAGTACCCCACGCCAATTGTTACCCTACAGAGGTTGAGCTTTTTGGTGGCATAATTTGAAGGGACTACAGTCTACCAGTACCCTCTGCAATTTTATTTCTGACCCAAATAGATGGAAGTCCGACGAAATTTCTTCACAAATCCGTACTAACAAGCAAGAATTCTTTATTTATAGATAAAAGATAAAAGTGAAGAAGATGTGACAGTCCAATTTTCCTGAAAATTTTTCCGTGGAAAACCGAGAACCCAGTTCTCATGATTGTACCATGAAATGTACATTCCAAAATCGGGTCTTTTTTCCCTCCAATTTCTAAACACCAAACTGCCAAATTTCATGAGGAATTTGAAATTGATACGTACAGAGTTTAAGTATACACCGGCTGGTTCCTACATATGAATAGATTCATAAGAAAAACAAACCAGAAAAAAACAAAAAAACAACCAACAGTCAAGGCAAAAAATTTCTAGTTCACGAGTGTGACATGATATGTCTACCGGCAACCTCTGACATTAGGAAAATACAGCGCAGTGCATGCCATCTTCTACCATTTTCTCTTCAATTAATTTAAATCTAGTTTTAAACCTTACAAAAACTACAAATTAAATTATTCAGAATGTTCAACTGTCAAAAGTTTTATACATCCTTTAAAAAAAATCGAGACGCGTTTCTTAAAAATGCAGCAATACAAACGAAGAGCAGCTTTGCTCACTTGCGTTTAGCTGAGGTCTATCTGAGAACGACAAATGACATGGCGTTAGTTCCATCAGCGTGGTAGTGACTTTTCTTTCAGGCACCGCAATAACATGCCGGCCGCGATAAGAATGCTCACACCGAACTTATAAGAAAAAGCTGTGTTGAATGTCTTTCCCAGAGATCAGGTTAAAAATCAGAGAAAAAATGAAGCACTTCAATGCTGAAGAAAAAGAAACAGGAACCTAATTTCTGTTTGTTGAACCAGAAATAGTTGTGATGTTCTACATGGCATTCCACTAGAAACAATGATAGTAGCAAAACAGCCAGCCTATCTCCTTACAATACATTTCATCTGTTCATGTCAACGATTCGAAGAAGCTGATGAAGCAATTTCCTTAAAAATGCTCAAAACAAGTAAAAATTGTCAATGGATTCCCTGCAGTGCTAGTTAAAAGACATATTGCAGTCAACAGTACTCCACCATTTTCTGTTTATAGTTTTGATCACGGTAAGACCAACTTGGAGCTCATAATGTGAGAGGTAAAAATTGAACATCAGCACTTCCATAAAAACAGAACGATGGTTTTCTTTCACTATTTTCTTATTTAAATAGTCATTTCCACCTGAGACAGAAGTCTAACCCACTGTAGCCAGATGGGCAGCAATAGCAGCCACAGCTTCCTACCAACAATCAGAGCGAACACAGATTTGATTGCATTTCGAAAAACGAAACCATTTTTTGACAAATTTGACCATCACCTGAAATATGTCCAAAAAACCTTAAAAACGGCCATTTTTGGTAAGAATAAAACAAGTCACAGAGTTAGTGGACTCCTGCCAACTAAATCGAGAATCAGAGACAAATTTTCCCAGATACAGTTCATAGAACAAGTTCCGCCGTGCCCAAGACACACACCACAAATGACAGAAACTGATGAAGTTTTCTTGAAATATCTTGAAAAACCCTGAAAATAGCCATTTGTCATATATTACCACCTGCAGCTGAACAATATATTCGCTAGATATGCGGGACGATTCATAACATATGCAGAGTTTCCCCTAAGAATCAAACCAAAAAATGACAAAAAGCGGATGAATCATCTATGAATTGGAAAAAAATCCCTGAAAATTACCACTTTTGAACGTAAATTGCCACCCGCAAACCGAAATAGATTTTCCGCAGACATATAGTTCATAGCATACACAGAACTGCCCCTAACATTGGCCATTTTTGATTGTAGCACAGACCACACCCAAGCATTACAGGAGCTTCCCTAGATATGTCGAATGACCCATTACATTGAGTAATACTTCCCCTAAAATTTACACCGAAAATTACTAACAGCTAACAAAGTGGTCTTGAGGTAGATGAACAAAACTCTAAAAGCTGCCTTAATTGAGAGTGCACTGCCACCTGCAAACCAAAAGGGAGTTTTCCTAGATATGACACAAGGTCCATAGCATAGCTACCATTGCCCTGAAAATCAACACACGAAATTACAAAAAAAGTTATGCAAAAACCCCTAAAAATAACAATTTTTGGGCATACATCGGCGCCTGCAAGCCAAAAATTGACAACAATTGCTATCAAGTTTCACACAAAAAAATAATGAACGGATCAAGAAATATTTTTCCGAAACCCTGAAGTGGCCTATTCGTAACAAAAATGGTCACGCCTAAGGAAAACACGAGTTTTCTCAGATATAAGACATGGTTCGTATAATATCTTCCATAGCTCTAAGAGCCCCCCTCCGTAATTAGCTATGGTAATGAAACTTTGCATGGACGTAGAACATTGATAGGTGAACAATTCGATTTAGTTAAAATTTGCTGATGTCATCAATTATTCATGACGTCATCAACTAGAGACGCAGGGGTAGTAATTTTTGGCCAAAAAAAGCAATTTCCGAATATTGGCCCAAAATTCTGGGAATACCACTAGAAAAAGGTGCTGCATGGTAGTTTCAGGCTCATAGTACTCCATTTTTATGTAGTTTTGTAGTGATTTAACTCAACAAGACATAAAATGGCCTGACCACCTGTTAATTCGACCCAAATTTTAGGGTGAAGATGTCCAAATTTCGAAAAAACGATTAATGCCCCTGAGAACATATTACATTTCCAGAAAAGTCACCACATTTCAGCCCATACCGTTTCTATTGCGGAGATATCTGCAAAGACCAACAGGGGGCGCTCTCAGAGCCCCCCCCCCCCCCCCCAAGAAGATATAAGATGAAGTAGGTGATGATTGACCACCACACAAAAAGAGAGACAGGCCAAAGACGAGACAAAAGAAGGACAGACAGACAGTCTTGAAAGATGGACAATGAAAGGACAAAATGGCGGTCACACTTATAGAATGTAAATACAGAGAAGCACAGGGACAGGCGTCACTTCATAGGAATGTTCCTCTGAAGCGAGAGTACATAAAATTTTAACTGACAAGTGTTAGACTATGTAGGCCACGCAACATCACAATTAATCAAAACTACATTGGCTACAATACAAAAGCTGACTACATTGCCTTCCTGTATATACAAAGCAGTGATGACACATTTGATTGCCTTGTCAGCCCCATTTACTGCAGCCCTTATAACACAGGCACCTGTTAAGCCAGGATGGAGCCAAAGATTAACTCCAGATACAGCTGGCATAAAGGGCCAACAAGGTTTATATTTTATTAGAACCAGTAATGATACACATGCAAGAAATTGGTGATACCTTTCCATTGAGCAGCATATCAGCGGTGAACTCTCCCACATAACACGTATCATCATCGCTGAGCAACATGCCTTGACCCTAAATAAGAGCAAGTCATAGAGTTAGCAGACTCCAGCAAACATAACTGAGATTTTCGATTAAAGAAAAAAATAAGACATAAGTCATAAAATTGACACCAAAAATAACAAAAACTGATAAAGTCCTCCTGAAATATTTTTAAAAAACACTGAAAACAGCCACTATTGATATAAATTGCCACCCGTACACTGACCAACACATTGCTAAGATATAAGTCATTAGTCATAATGTAAGTTATGCTACCCGTAAGATCCATGACAAAAAATGACAAAAAATGGACCAGCAGTTTTTGACATATTAGGAAAAAGCCCTGAAGATGTTAATTACCACCCGCAAGCCTAACCAGATTTTCTCCTGACCTTGCACATGGTTCACAACATACGCAGAGTGGCCCCTGAGAATCACACCAAAAATGACACAAAACAGATGAACCATTCATAAGATATTTGAAAAAAACCCTGAAAATCGCCAGGTTTGGACATAAATTGCCACCTGCAAGCAAAACGAGATTTTCCGAGGACATGCCACATGATTCACAACATGCATAAGAGTTGCCCCTATTATTCACACTTGAAAACGACAAAATCGGAAAACCATGAAAATTGCCATTTTTTGACATAAATTGCCAATCATAAGACAACATCTTGAAATATTTTGAAAAAACCATAAAAATGGCCATTTCGGGGCATAAATTGCCACCTGCAAGCGTAATAAAAAATTTTTGTCAAAATTCCAGCACCATCACTTTTCCGAAGTTAAGGTATCTGGGAAAAAGCGATGCTGAAATGATGGCCGGCCGGACAACCGACCGGACAGGCCTCATTTTATAGGACTCTTCCGCTAAAGCAGGAGTTCAGAACGGAAAATCATGTGAAACGGTTATAAACCAAATCATAAAATGTCTCCAACCAGTCGCCTGGCTATCGCATGATCTCCTTGGCTGTATGCTGTAAGGCACTGATTGAGGCAGAAAACTATTTGTGATAATGTCCCAAGTAGCATCCCCACACAGAAACCTTAACATAACCGATCCTAGCGGGGTGCAGGGAAGGTACTAAATGCATCTCAAAATTTTTGCTTGCTTGGTATGAACGCTTGCAGGTGCGACTTTCATGAATTTTCCTCTGTTTGGCGACAGCAGAGCTTAAAAGCAGCTATTCCGATATAAATACTAACAGCTTTTCATTATGGGGGCACTTTTTCTGCCCACTAACAGAGCCTGGTTAGTAGAACTAAGTTCGTACCAAAACTGCACTCAGAGGCATACTCCTCTACAAGCAAAAAGATGACTTGGAAAATCGTAATCCATAACTGCAGGCAAAGCCAAAAAAACTATCAAAAAGGTTTAAGATCTATCACCACGTTTTGTTCATTTTTGAGATCCGCCAACACCAGTTGCAGCTATGGGCGGGGATGTGTTACCATACCTGTCATTAGTTTGTCAGTTACACGAAAACTGGATAGAAAGTAACAGTCAGATTAAAATAGTACACAATTCCTTGCCTAATAATGTCTCTTCTTTGTTGCTGAAACCAATATCCTTCTGAAATTTCACTCTTTTTCATATGCCAACATATCATGATTAAGACACTCTTTCTGAATTAGACTCAATTACTGACAAGAATAATATTGTTCAGGCTTTCTTTTGATGGATTACTTGCATACAACAAAAGCAATTCAATGTCATTGTTATCCAATGTCACCTCTACGAAATTTGTACAGTCTAACTTACAGAACAATAAATTGCAAACAAATGGAAAATTAGAACACCAAGAAAGAGCAGTAAGGCTCAGCTAAAATTTACTGGCTCTTATAAGTTATGGAATTCTTGTCACATGAAGTTGGCAGAAATCGTAGATTTTCCTATGTTAAATTATAATGGAAAATGAGCTAACCAGGAAGGCTACATCAACTGTTTTTGAAAACTTCTAATTGGCAGCCATGTTCATATCAACACGTAGGCTTTTATTTCTATTGTAGTCTACTTTTAGGGGAGTAGTTTTTACCCCAAGCCCATGTGTTGAACATGCGTAAAAAGTCATGCACAATAGGGTTGAATTGGTAGTGATAGCAAAAAGAATGTTGAGAACTGTTGCTGCAACTGCAAAGGCAGAAAACAGAAATGTTGCATACACTAAAATTACCTACCCAGATAATAGTGGTAGGATGCCCTCCACCTATAATAATTATTACAATAGTGAAAGCTAATTCTGATATCACATAGAGCATATATTTTCGCATGTACCATGAGGCTGTTTAGACAACATGTAGCTTAAGACTCGTGACACGAAAAAAAGCAACAAATTTTTTGGCTTGGTAACAGTTAATTTCATTTGGATTTTTGACGAGTGAATCATCATTTGGGGGGAGGGTTTTTTTAATTTCCTCTTATGCTAGAGACTTGAAATTGATCTGGTGAGCAAATTACACATGTTTGAATTTTGCAGATTGGCCATGTATTCTCTCATAAGAAATTAATACAAAAAATGTCAACAATTGCATGAAATGTTTCAAAATCCCTTCAGCTGGTTACAAATGATGCAGGAAGGGTAGAAAAGTTTTTTGGCACAGGTAGCAGAGGTTTACATATTTTAAAGAAAATTTTGGTTTTTGATTTCGCCGTATTTAAATATAGAGAATTGCTAATATGCGATAAAAGGACACACTTTCCACAACCAAATGACATGAAACTGGTTAGTATTGTATGCAATCTTCATTCCCAAAAACTTTAGTGAAAAAAAACGATCATAAGGCCCCCAAAATGGCCAAATGTGGACTTTGAAATCATATTTTGGAATCCCTGTTGGGCCAATTTACCACAAACACAGCTTTTCTGTAAGCTCTCATCATGAACAATAGCTTTGACAAAAAGACACTGAAAACAAGTTGCCTATCCCGGCAGCAAAACCCGAAAACCTGAAAATTGGCCACAATTAAAGTTACCCCCTGCCAGAAAATGGTCACGCGGCCACCTCCTTGGTGAAACCATGACAAGAAATGGTGCCGAAAGATGTCTCAGCGAATTCTGTAATCACTTGCAAAGTTTCACTGCAAACGCATTTGCCGCTCAAGTGTGGTCAAATTTTCAAAGCAAGGGGGTATGGAAACACCACCACCCAAATGATAAGAACCATAACGGGCGTGAATATCCCCTGGAAAATAAAATCTGTTGATATTCACCTTTGAGCCTTTTTGCTGATGCATTAGGATGTCATGTAGAGTGTCCTGAACAAAGTTGAGCTTGTATATACATTTCTGAAGGTTATACGTACTATTAATAGACAATAGAGAGTGGCAGGACTTCTTGAAGCTGCTAATATGCTAGTACATAAGCCGTAGCGGTTGCACGAAATATCTATAATGCAACTAGTAAAATGCAATTTGAGAAGATTATGAATATGTGTGGGATGGATGAGAAGATGTGTGAAATGGGTGAGAAAATGTGAGATGGGAGAGAAGATCTGCGGAAAGGATGAGAAGATGTGTGGATGGGTGAGAAGATTTGTAGGACAGATGAGAAGATGTGTGAAATGAGTGAGATGATGTGAGATGGGTGAGATGATGGGTGGCATTGGTGAAACGATGTGTGAGAAGATTCTAGCTGCAGGAAGGGTGACAAGGTGAGATGGGTGATATTGCAATTCCTCCTGCAGCATCAATACTGAATCCTTAAATACCAACTGCCCTTCATAAACTAACGGAAGCAAATCGCATAGCATGAGCTGTATTGTTTCCATTTACTATGAGGTACTTAGCCCTGTTCTACCTGGGTATTTGATGCTGCGGGGGTAACTTCACAAACAAATTCACTATAACATTCCATACAAATTTGTGTCAATTTTCAAGTAAATGGGGTCAATAGGGCATGACCTATGTGGTCATAAGTGAAATGACCCATTGTCGGATCTGAGAAATAATGTATTTTAGCAAAAATAGCTCAATGGCAATTTATATTCTGCAAGCATAAAACCCATACACAAATTATGTATTACTGGAACGCTCTTGTGAAAGTCTTCCTTATGATATCCCATTTTAAAGATTTCAACAAAAAGTTCCGGAGTTATAAGCTAAAACATGCTAAGAAAGGCGCAACCTGGACAATACAGAAATTTTACGAATGTGTTTTTTAGCTTAGTCTAGGTATTTTTTAGGAATTCCCTTCACTTTAAAACTAGAAATCGTAGGGGGTTATTTAATTGCAACAGGGTGCAGATTTCATCACCCAAATGTTTGTTATCTTCATTCATATGTCTCTGCACAGCGTCCAGCGGTTGAGAGATCGTATAGGGTCTTGCATTACAGCTTGTTTCGCTGTCCCACCACTTAAGCTATGATTCCACTTACCAGATAGGTTTCTATGCTTTTCTAAGCCGATACGAGTTGTAGTGGAACCGCTTCTGGCATGAAAAGATTCGAAACGATATCAGAATGATTCTACTAGCCAGAAAGCAGGTCAGAGCAAGTTGCCACGTGCAGGAAAATCATTTACAAATGAATGAAATCTTGCACTGAGACGCAGCGTTGCGAAAATCGCGTCGATTTCACTGGTTCCACTATGCGGATAGAACCTATCCAATATGGGCATACCACTTTCAGAATAGGATTGGCATGACTGCACAACGGTGCGCAAATCGTACCGGATAGAATGTGGCATAATGGAAACGTCCTACCCTATCCGATATCATTTTCTGCGACACTCCGATTTCTATCCAGCAAGTGGAAACTA
Organism: Scolionema suvaense; assembly: GCA_027575255.1. Lineage (NCBI taxonomy): Eukaryota > Metazoa > Cnidaria > Hydrozoa > Limnomedusae > Olindiidae > Scolionema > Scolionema suvaense. The sequence continues at coordinate 11,021 of JAOBRC010414234.1, forward strand.
CACTTTATCCACGTTCTTTTGCTAACTGATTATACAAATGCTGACACATGCAAGAATTGATGCATAACTTGCAAAGTTTACAGATTGAATGAACAGGAGAAATTCATGGGGATAATGTGTCTAGTCAGCTGAATATGCTTTGGAGAACAAAAGTTAAATCTTATTGTTTCTCATTTGTCATTTGAAACATTTAAACTTAAGTAGTCGAGTGACTATACAGTGGAACTCTGCTGCGAGGCCTATTTTCATTTCCACTACGAGTAGGTTCTGCTAAATGAACTTGCACCATACCCTGTGACAGGGCAATAATGTATAACATTCAAGCAATTCCCTCACAGCTGATCTACTCAGACTCTGCATCAAGCTAAACAGAATGTTATGAGTTCGGAACGCATACTAGGATTTTTCCCCTTGTGTAAACATCCTAAACAATGGCATAACATGGGTATGGGCGGGGCAAGTGGTAAGTGTGAATTACAACCAGTTGATAGCCAAAACGAGACCTGCACATGAAGAACGAGATTCAATTGCTTAGACATCATGGATTGGCACTAACTAGCAGTAAACAAGCAGATGGAATCTGTTTTATTTGTTTTTCATGGAATGACAGCCTTGTCCAGGCAGAGCAGCCATGTACCATCTCCTTGTCCAATTCTGGCTGGGCAGTGTACAAGGGTTCCGCTAGCCATGTACCATCTCCTTGTCCAATTCTGGCTGGGTAGTGTACAAGGGTTCCGCTATGGTTTACAGTGGCCATCAAGTTGAAACACTTGCTAGCGGTAAGTCAGAGTCAAATGAAACTGGAAGTAGAAAGTCGGATGATGAGGATCCTGCACGACTGGGCTGTCCATCTTGAAGAATTATATAACATGATCAGGTACTTTCCATAACAGTGAACCCGCAATACTGGACTGTCCATCCTGAAGAATTATATAACATGATCAGGTACTCTCCATAACAGTGAACCCGCACTACTGGACTGTCCATCTTGAAGAATTATATCACATGATCAGGTACTTTCCATAACAGAGAAAAACTAACTGTAAATACAACAACCTCCTTGGTTTGCTCTTCTTTATGACTTTGAGTTTAAAGAACCTCTCTGATAACACCCTCGCTAAACTGCCATCATTAAAGTACAAATATACCCTTGCGGATTTCAGCTGTTCACTTAGTCGACTAGATGCCTGGAGGAGATTAGGCAGCAAATTTCATGCTCATGCATTCCTCTTTCCTTTTGCATCCTTATATCATTTTCCGGAAGAACAAATGCAGGGTTCTTATCAGCAGGTGACAGGCACCATAAATACTCGCCTACTTTCAAAACTGCGTTGGCTACTTTTTGTTAACTTTCTATAGATTGTATAGTGGGATTTCAAATGTCGCTCCTTATGTACTGACTGCTTCCTCAATGTACCCGTCCACTTCAAAGTCTGGTGAGAACCCTGCAGGGGAAATAACAGTGACTCTTTATAGGAATCAAACAAGTCTGTCCTAGCCTACAGGAAGATGGATAGCAGCAGGAGACTTCACTTGACAGTTCTATGCTTAAGGTTTGAATTGAGAGTTAACAATGTGTGCCAATCCTCAGGACAAACTATACGTAGCAAATCAGCTCTTCTTTATTATTTTCAAAAAGCGCCATGTCTAGCAAAAGTAAAGAACGTAGATAAATCTAGTGAGCCATCAACAACTTAGTTTTCAACTGCCGGCCTGCTAACACTTAGCAGCGGAACTGCCGGCCCGGTAACACTTAGCAGCGGACTCTAATGACATGACATGTTAGCTGCAGAGCTATACGACAGCGTAAGCTTCTGCCATGAAGTAAAAACTGAGTGCCATGTTTTGTTGTGCTCTATCACCTAATGAAATCTCATTCTTTGGCTATTAACAACCTTTTGATTCCATCGCTTCTATAGTCATGATCGGAACAGGAAGGTCTAAGAATCTCATCAATGAACATGCAACAACTAACAAAAGTAAGACTTTTGGAAAGGAAAGAGCTTTCATTTCTTTAGCTAGTAAAATCTCAAAACTCTTCCATAAATCTAACCCAAAATAGCAAAATTCTTACCACCAGTCTGTTTTGGAAAAAATTTCCCTCATAGTAGACTCCATCGGTTGTTACAACAATACCGAAGCCATGTCGCTGATCATTCGACCACATGCCCATATACTTCTCACCTCTGAAAAAAAAATTGACGATGAACACTACACATGAGTATATGCATGGAAATGGAGACGTGATAACCTCCTAAGAGTGAGGAATGAGCACCAAATTCGTGCAAAACCGCGAAACATCTGTCATGTGTGTTCCGAGGCAGCATTGCTGCTGAGAAAAGGCAACAACGGGTTCAGGGGTGGTTGTTAGCACCTGTCCGTACGGGTCCAGGGCGGAACCCTGGAAACTTTGGGCTTCTGAAACATTTTATACTTTCAAATCGTCTTAAGTTACCAATATATCGAGAGGAAATCAAACCAATGATTTTTATTTAGGAAGCACCAACGCTGAGCATCAAGAGGCATCATAAATGGTTGATACAAACATTTGACAGGAAGTATCCGGAAACTTTAGGTTTCAATGAAATCACGAAAAGAATTGCCAGACGTCAAGATAAATGAAGTAGTATAAAGACACATCCCTGGTGCCTTATAGGCAATTTTTAAAAGTCACTTTGTAGCTAGCAACAGAAAAAAAACTTGAAAACACTATCAGCAAGTGACAGCAGAAGCTTTGGAAAGGATCCGCTTAGACCTTGCGAAATATTATTGGAGAATGGTGAAGCTAGCTCGCTAGAAGCATGGATGTATAAACCATTTGATATATACATCCAGGCTAGAACTGTAGAACCTTCAGCGAAATGTGAAGCAACCCTACAAATTTCAAGCAAGACCACAGGAAGCTATGCACAGAGCTGCAAAAGTTCTCTCTCAACAGAGAGAAAGCTATTCAAAACATATTGCAGAAAATAACTGCAAAAAATTATCACCACAGATCACAGCAGAACTAAGAAAGTTTAGAAAAAGATCATGCTGGAACAAGCCTTGAAGAAAATCGTTTGGAAAATGGAGATTTCGAGTAAGGATTTTTACACTCTACATTCTGTCCAGAGTGAAGATTTCCTGGCATTCTACCTAATTCGCGATCAATTTTGGTACATAACCGAGATTCATCTTGACTGATGCAAGAGCATCGCCGGATATTATTTGATAAAAATATCCAAAACAAGAGACAATTCTATAAAAATATATTGGGACGTCTCCCACAAATTCTTGGTCTAAATATTATTTTAAGCAAACCACAGCAGAAGAAGGATGCATAGTCACCAGGAATTATCTTGCTGGGAGAACACAAAATGTATGTGACAATTGACAAAGAAATTAGGTAAGGTTAAACAGTTTCTTCTGCCATCCCTGGTTTGAAAATTCTATCCTTGGAGCACAAAACTTTTCTCCCCGCATCCGGGGAAATCCGGAAAATGCTCATGCCTGCTTTCCAGGGTAAGTGAATTGTTGGTGACAAGGACAAACATGGACAAATGAAAGAAGCATAAAACATAAATTGTTTGTATGAGAGTTGTCCTGTAGATGCTCTCCCATAGTGAGGAGGGTGAAAATTTGGGCTCTTATATTTTAACATTGGAAACTGCAGCAAATAGTGATTATTATCACTTTTGGACAAGAAAGAAGATCGTGGATGCGAGAGAAGATCGAGGACGAGAAGAAAGCCGACAGAAAGAGAAGGTAGACAGTAAGTATAGGCGTTTTCCAGTGTTAAACATAGGACCAGTTGTCTGAACACCCCAACATTATCACATTATTCAAGCATAAAACATTTTAGAGACCCCAAGGAATTGCAGGAAATCGCAACCGAATGCGCAATATTTTCCCAACTTCGGTATAAGAAATAATGACTATCCAGATGCCAGTATTTGAAACTCTGGCTGTGGCTTTAAACATGTTTTACAGGTGTCCAACTTTAAACATGTTTCACAGGTACCCAACACTCAGCCCTGTCCATATAATCTGCTATACTAGGAAGTAGAAAAACATGCCCATACCGAACATGAACATAAACAACACAAACAAAAAATAGAAACAAAAACAACAAGTCATAGAAATTAGTGGCTCTCACAAATTGATCACCAACTTAATGCGTTAACGGTTAACATAACACGGATGAGGGTGGTGCTTCCACCATCCTAGTCTAAGATTTTTTACTGCGAAGAAACGGCTGCAGTTATAGCTGCAAATTTTTGCAAGTATGAGCAGAAATTACTTGCGCATTATTTGGTGCAAATTGGTTGTCGTTTCTGTAACAGGGGGTGTCACGTAGCCATTTTCAGACAGGAGGTAATGTCATTTCTTGCTAAATTTTCGAGTTTTTGGCTCTTATGTCACTTCTGTTCAGCTGATTTTAATGATTTTGGGCTTAAGTGATAGCTTTCAACGAGCTCTTTCAGAAAATGTCTAATTTGAATAAATTCATGCAGCAGGGGGTCCAAAAACAGAGGTAAAGTCCGAATTGTTTTCCATATTTTGGGACTTATGACAATCCAAATTTCAGAAGATATAATATTTTCTTACTTCCGTTGCCATTAAAACTCAACGTTTCCAGGCATCACGTTTTGCCAGAAATTCCAATTGCCAAACTTTTTTGGCCAAACTAAAATTTTTGTATTGGTTCCTATGGAAAACTGTATTGCCGGTATGCAAATTTCAAATGTGTGTAATTTGCAGACCAGACCACGTGTGGGACCAAAATTTTGAACTTCTCCCAAATTTATGGGCAAGAATAAGTAGTCCAAATTTGAAAGCCATAGCCCAGAGGAACTTTTAACAGTTAACATAACATGCCTTTTTGGTAGCTCCAACATAACAAGAGGGAACCATGATATCATACACATAACAGCAATGACTACTTATGTTAATACGAAAATAACCAAAAATAGCCATAACTGATAGTGCTTTCGATTTTTCCCCTCAAACTAAGATTGAATTAATGAATGAATGCTGAAACAAACAGTATACATGGCAATTTTTGGCCCAAAGTAGCCGCTCCCAGGTAAAACATGAAATTTCCAAGATTTATGGTGCATGTTCCATACAATGACTAGTGCTGCAAGTACGTCTTCTACACACAACAATAGTCATGAGTGATGGTACCTGACGAAGAAACATAATCTCCCAACTTCGTACCGGGTTAACCCCTGTTGATAATCTGGATGAACCAGAAATGGAGAAGGAAATGAGACAGCCTGCCACTTTTTAAACACAAAGGAAATGAATGCAGATATCTGGTCAGAGTTTTATCCAGAAATGACAAAACTCAATTTAATTTAGAGGTTATTTTGTACAAGGAAGCTAAATCTTTATACATCGCTATCTAAAAATTGTTTGTCAATTAGGAAAAAACTCTATTTTGGGCTTTAACCCTAACAGGGGAGGGGGGTTGCTGTGTGTGGCGTATTCCACGACTTTCGCATATTGATCGACGTAGAATTTTTTGGCTACATGTTCTAAGCCTGCTACTTGTGACTTTGCATAGTTTTTTATACTGAAAACGATAGCATAAGTTTCATTTCCTGTTTGTGAGTTGCTTTGCACAGTGAGGGGACCATAAATGCGAAAAAATCTCTCAAAATTCTGCCCAATCTTTCACTTAAATCTCTTGCTGTGCCTCAAGTACACCTTTTGTAATCACCATTCAAGTTTTATTGTACTCCTAAGAGACTATATATAACTTGCAAATTTCATATATCTTCTGAATTATAATTCAAAAGATATATGAAATTTGCAAGAAATGGAAAATTGCATGAAATGTTGCAGGTGACAAAACGTCTCAGGGATGATTTTTATTCAAAATGACGCAAAATTGGTGAAATGTCAAAAAAGTGTACCTAACGAAACTTGATGCTGAGGCACTTCTAGGAACTCCCAAAGGCCCTATTTGTAGTTTATTATACTCCTAAAAGATTATTTTAAAGCCCAGTATGTATTTCATGGTAGTACACCAGCCAAAAAAGCCGGTATGAATAGGATTCAAAATGTCTGCATTAAACCCTGCTAGCTCTGAAGCGCAGCTCGTTAGTGAATACTTTCCCTCCTCATCTAATGATCTTTCTCGAGTCATAGCTTTTTACAATGCTCGCCTATACTCACTGACAGTTCGAGATGTAGATGCAAAATATAAAAACAAACAATTAGAGTCATCCAATGACAAGGGAAACTACGATGCACAAGACCAAAGGCACATCAGACAGTTTACAAAGGACACACAATACCACATTTTGGCGTAAACCTGATAATTAGATCCAAGACTCCATATCCACATCTGACGTCGTTTACCCAATCACCAACATATACTGTGTTGAGACTTGAGGATCCGGGCAGAAGGGATTTCAGAGTGCCATGTCCACTGCGTATGTCGTCCTTGAAGTGGCCCTGATAGTCTTCACCATTATGGTATCTGTAATATAAGATAGAATGTGATGCAACATCGTTGATCCACGAATCTGCATAAAACTATAAGTGTGTGCATCAAACTTATAGCAATTACCCAGAGTCCAAGTAGTTCTATACCACCAGCATCTTAATCGCGAAAATTTACAACTAAAACCTAGAAACACCCTGGAAGTTCAAAGCTCTGCCATTACAGCCTATGTGAAATATAGAAACGACATACAGATCTCATCTACAGTGGAGGAAGTCCCAAGAACAATATCTCCTGAGCTAGTTACAGTCTGGTAAAAATTATGTTCAGTAAGATAAATATCTAATAGGTGATGCAATTGCTGAACCGCAATACTGGCTATCATCGATGAAAGGCACATAATTATTTGCCAGCAAAAATGTAATCAGGAGTGCAAGTGGTCATGCAAATCACTCACTTCATCTTCCCATATCCACACATCTTGCCTTCAATCCAGTCGCCCTGGTAGATCTTGTCAACAATTCCTGCAGAAGTGGTCGGCCACACCATCACACCAAATCTGAGAAATAAAAGACGCACAAGCAACCATCACACCAAATCTGAGAAATAAAAGACACACAAGCAACCAGGCACATTACAAGGCCACGCTTCTTTCTATGTCCCAAGAGCATCAAAAGACATTCTACAAATAGATGCATGATCAGCCAAAAAACTAACAGGGAATCTTCAGAAAGATCGGCGCCAATTCACCAATGAAAGAAGCAACTAAGACACTCAGACTTAATATTGGGTTTTATGGGTCCTACACAAACAGTAGACTGAAATCTACAATTTTTTTCATGATCAATCATGTATGCAGTATCAGTACGTCTTCTCTCACCATGTTCATATAATTACAAGTTACAAAAGGAAACCAGATGACAAACCAAAAAAACAAACTAACAATAAACATATGCGCCCATTCATTTATACATCAATCACATGGATTTATCACAAAGGACCATTTCAGAAAACCTTACAATATTTTAGGATGGAAAGAAATAAGATGAGGAAAGCCAGCTGTGCAGCCAAAAAAATGTAACAGAACAACCCTGCACACATAGCATCTATCATGTGTATATTTATGGTATTAGAATCAATATCCTACCCTTGAAAATGTCCATCAAGGAACTCGCCCTCATAGTAACTTCCATCTGGCCACGTCAGCTTTCCTCTGCAATAAAAAATTTTAAAAAATTACACCACTCCGTGGAAACCCTAAAAGAAACATAACAGCAAACATTTTGAAATTAAATTGAATATGAATATGAAGCACGAACATGAAATATGCACGTTGACATAGCCATCAGTTAGCCCACAACTTCAACAGTTACTTAAAAACTTCCAACAACATGATTTTCAATATCACGTCCTGTTGCATTAGGCATTATGAGATGGTAACTGGATTGAATTGAATATTCCTATGTCGTCATAATAGAAGACTAAGGTTATTTCTTAACTTCACACCTGTGAAAACTACTATTAGTACAATCGTTCGTGATTGAAGAGTCCACCATATAGAACTTTAACTTTCTCCATTCATACTCACAAATTATACCTCTAACTTCTAATTAATGCAGGGCTCGATTTAACTTTTCCTGAGTACCCAACAAAATTGCTCCTAAGGTCCTAGAATGAATGCATTCATAGCAGACCACCCAACGCATCAAAATTTGACGACTTTCGCGTCGATTGGTGGCAAACGTCCTTGCAATCTCTCATTCAACTTATACTTTATTCAATACACAAACGTCCTTGCAATCTCTCATTCGACTTATACTTTATTCAATACACAAACGTCCTTGCAATCTCTCATTCGACTTATACTTTATTCAATACGCAAACCTCCTTGCAATCTATCCTTCGACTTATACTTTATTCAATACGCAAACCTCCTTGCAATCTCTCATTCGACTTATACTTTATTCAATACGCAAACCTCCTTGCAATCTCTCCTTCGACTTATACTTTATTCAATACACAAACGTCCTTGCAATCTCTCATTCAACTTATACTT
>JAOBRC010414235.1:0-12277 GCA_027575255.1 Scolionema suvaense
TGAAATTTTCAGACAATCATTGCCAAAATATCTTCGCCAAACCATTTTGGCGAAGATTTTTGGCAGTGATTGTAGAGCCCCCACCCAGATGCAAAAACTCCATCTCCACGAGAATCTTGGTTATGCTGTAAGGACTAAACAAAATCCTGTATCTATACCTGCCACAGTTTGGAACTTCGATATGGTGGAAGAGGAAGCATGTATATGTAGTTCCTCTATGTAACGCTCACAGTCTAGTACGATGTAGATGAATGGCATTAGTGGACCGCCAGACCAGAATACCAAGCCAGATATAAGCCTCAGGCCAGATGCCAAACATAATAAACATTTACACCAAAAAACGCAACAATTGGATCACCATAAAAAACTGATAGCCGAAACAAATTCTTAAATTGACCACAACATTGACAAACATGAACCCCACAGCGACAATTTCATTGTACCGTTGGTGCAGTTGCACAGAAACAATACCAGCATCTCAATCTCAAAAGCATCGTTGATAGTCACCACATAAACCTCCCGACCACCATGCATAAAAAACGTGACTGAAGCTACGTCAATTCTCATAGACAGCTCGCAATCCAACACCTACGAAAAAACTTCTTGCTTGTGAAGGAAAGAAGACAACCACATGACCACCCCCTCAATCAAGTAAAGAAAGACTGCGCAACCGAGTAACATTCCCTAGGGGAGATGACGTAGCAAGCGAACCAAAAAACTTACAAAGAGGTCTGCTAGTACCCCTGGGTTAGGTTGACAACAAACCTTACAAGGACCTAGCTTTGAAAAGGTACGTCTTACCGGATATGGGTCCTCATCAGAGATGGTAGAGAACACGATCCACACATGTAGACCTTATTAACAGGCCGTAACGTGATAGATACAAAGAAGACAGTGTTGCCAGGTAACAGGAACAAACACTTAAGCTCTAGATGACCACTGCAGGAGGAATCGAGCACTTGCTACCCCAGGGGGCATGTAGGTATGCGCTGGTTGTAACAGCATATGATGACCAAGATCAATACCAGTGACCCACACAACGGTCGAGCCAATCACTTCTATCTCAAGTTCATAGTAAGTGCCCGCTACATCAAGGGATAAGTTAGAACAAGATTGGTACCAGTGACCCACACAACGGTCGAGCCAAGCACTTCTATAGTACATATATATTTATATATAGTAAGTGCCCGCTACATTACAAGATAGATTAACCAAGATTGAAGCCAGTGTCCAGCACAAGGTGGAGCCAAGTACTTCTATCCCAAGAACATAGCAAGTGCCCGCTACCTCAATGGATCAAGATTGATGTCAGCATCCCAACCAACCTGGAGCTACATACTTCGACCCCAAGTGGAGGGGGTAGCAAGTTCCCGCTACCTTGAACAGCTACCAAGTAGGTAAATCAGATCCAACCACTAGGAAAGATTATAGGTAAATCTCCAGAAAAAAACACTTCAGACACTAGCCAAACGTGATAACGTAGAACACAATTGAGGCAAGACATATAATAAAGCAAAGTAAAACACCAACACAAGGCAAAATCGGGTGGGAGGGGGTATCAGACCTCCTAGTTAGCCAAGCGAGCTGCAGTTGATGCCCACGTGCTGGCGTTGGTGTGGATGTTGATCTGGAAACACGCGGACACCAAACGGCCAAGTACCTGGATCAGATGATCAAGGATGCCAACCACAGCTACTGCAGTTGCTGCGCCGATCATGAAGCTGTGAGTATTCAAGTTCGCAGATAGGCTAGCCAGCGAAGTGAAGTTGATAATGTGTTCGTGGACATCCACTCTTGTATGGGGGATCTGTCCTGGAAGATGAATAATGGACCAGGTTGACTCCCTCTGCATTCCAGGTACATAGCTGAGTAGAGCCTGCACCGGACTGAGATCTTTGTTGGTAGAGCCCAAACATAAAGTGATATCCTGCAGAAAAGGATCAGTTTTGGAGGCCTTAATTGTAACACCTACGCAAATTGAATTATGTGATGCATTCAAAACCAGGTCCTAAGTGGAAAGATGGATGTCCGGGTCAAACACGCCGTTCTTTGTGAATTCGCTTATCCGCAGAAACCCAAAAAAGGCTAGACAGAATGTAGCCCAAGTCATGGTATCGTCGTACGACTGACAATTTCATAAAGGTTTGATTTGCCTCAAAACAGCTGTCGTGATTGGAGTTCCTTTTGGAAAAGGAATGGAACCATGTTTCAGAGAGCGAAGAACTAGCTGTACTTGAGGAGAATGCTCATATGGACTATGAAAGCCATTTATGATGTGTAGATGACGAACAGCACAGAGGTAGGACTTAATTGTGCAGTGTTTCAGCCTACATTCGTCGGAAAGAAAAGCAAAATGAGCCTCAGCAGGGTCAACTCAGTCGCTGGCATTGGCATATGTTGAGCAAAATGAGAGAAATTTTTCTGAGCCTGATGAATAAGACTTTTTGGTGGAGTCCGAGGTGCCGTCTACCATGAGTTTTCTCCGTGTCCGATCTAGACGCACGGTTGAAGAAGGTCGTGCATCAATGTTGGTGGCAGTAGCGTGGGTTGTGCATCGGCGTGTGACATCAATAAATGGAATGTCTGAAAGTCAGATCGAGAAAGAGCATCACATGCAGAGTTGTTCCTACCTGGGATATGCTCTACAGAGAAACTAAGCTATAACAAACAGACAGTATACCTACCTCCCTAACAAGATGAGCAAGCCCAGGCTCCTTAGCCATGCCCTTCTCCAAACAATGTAAAACAGACAGGTTATCTACAAAGAAAAGGATACGTTTCCTGGTACAGTATCTACCCCAGAACGTTGCTGCAACCACTATTGGGAATAGTTCTAATGTCGCGATATTGAGGCGTTGGAAAGGTTGAGGAAACAACCCATGAGCCCAGTGAGATCCAAATATTAGCCCAAAGCCTACTGAACCTGCTGCGTCCTAAAAGGTACATAGATCGTGAAGAGGTACGATCTCGCAGTATATGAACAGCGAGGTGCCGTTCCAAGTTGTTAGCAGACGTAGCCTCCATTCCAAATCCAATTTCTCTGCTCAGGACGAGCGCCTTGTTGATAAGTCTCCGAAGAAAAGGGCGGTCAGGGCGTACAACTTGGCAACAGAATTGTAGCTTTCCAATGAGGGAAAGTAGATCTCTCTTCTTCTTAAATGTGGTGCCTAACCATAACTCCAAACGCTGGATTGTCGAACTTACCTTATCATCTGGGAATCTGGCTTCCATATTTACTGAATCCAGCTCAATGCCAAGAAAAAGTAAGGTAGTAGCTGGACCCAACTTTTTTTCTGGAGCTATTGGTACCTGAAGATCTGAGCAGAACTGAAGGGCTATGTTGAGGTCATACTGTGCACCTATGGCCGACTGAACCTGGGGAGGTGAAAGAAGCAGAAAATCATCAAGGTAGTGAAGCAAGGAGCTCCCACCACGTAGATGAAGGTTGATGATATCTCGTAGTGAATCGGCCAACCTTGTGAATATGGCCGGGGCTGATCGTAAGCCAAATGGAATGCTAAGTCTATGTACACCTTACCTCCCCATCTCATGCCTAACAGATGACGATCATCTACATGAACGGGTAAAAGACGGTAGGCTGATTTGATGTCGAACTTTGACATAAGTGCACCCGAGCCATGGAACATTAGTGCATCAATTGCTTGGTCGAGGTGCTCATAGCGAACACTGGCTAAATATGAGTCAATGCCTGACTGAGGCTTGAGGGGGGAAATGACAAGTCTAAAACGAGTCTCCATTTGTCAGAATTAGTTTACTTAAAACATACTTAACCTTCTCCGTATCCACTAAGGGTTCCGATAAGGACCGCCACAGACTAATGTTGATAGGTGTTACTAATGATGGGAGCTTAAGATTACAAGGTGTTGGCGTTGTATTTTTCAGCCCTTTTTCTCAGCAATGGTTATCCAAATTTTGATCATAATTCTGAAATACTGATAACTCGACGTAATAAGCTGATTTCATAGCTATAAATGAGCTAGGGAGCATTAAACTAGCACGGATTTAGTGCCAAAACGTGTTTACCAGTCACGTCAGACGGTTTTAGGTAGGTATAACTGGCAAATTCTCGAAAAAGTGGGCGTGGTCACGAAAGGGGGCCCATTTGCCCCTTCTCGTCTTTAAAGTCCTAAAAGTCCGAGTCGTTACGCCGTGCATTTTCTCCACGACTGGATAATATCATTATTCTTTCGCTTGTGGGTAGCAGTAAACGCCGTATTTTGTGCGTGTCACAATATATTTTGTGGAGGGTTGTAGAGCTGTCCCCTCGTGTTGCTGGTTTTCTGATGACGGTAATACACTGGAAGCTGAAGAAGCGGCCGTAGCAGCAAGAAGGTCGATATTTTCGTTGGCAGCCATTGCAGACGCAGATATATAATGGACAAAGGGGGGGGGGGGGGGTCAAGAAAACTCCAGCAGAGATAAACAACACGGGGAAGCAACACACAACTAGCAAGAAACAAACACAATGTGAATGGAACGATACTTCTCGCCAAAGACCCTTTGACAGCTTACGACGGAAGAGTGACCACAGACCAGCAACAGGAAGAACTGCAGAGAAGGAGTGCCCAGACCATCTCTCTTATAGAAAAGGAGTGCCCAGACCATCACTCCTATTTATAGGCTAGGACGGTCCCACAGGGGCACGTAACCAGCCTTGATTAACCCTGATCAATTGCATTGATCTTTGATTAAACATGGGTTTACGTGGTACTGAGGCAAGAAAAAACTTCGCTTTTAACTTTTGAAAGTGCCACACACCTCAATTAGAAACGAAGTCGCCAGGAAAAGCCTGAATCCAGGAGGTCGCTACGGCCAAGAGGTGCCAGTAATCTACAATCCTGGCCAAAATATTTGGCACAAAAGGCTTTTTTCACCAAAAATCAAAAAAGCACTTTTTACCACTTTTGCTTGTAAAAGCACTTTGCATTGCAAGCGCTTGAAGAAATTTTTTGTAGGTGTTTAACAACCTCTTTCTACAGATCAGTGCAGTTTCTAGCAATTTACGCTAGTAGACCGAATTCCACGCCCTTAATTCTCTAAATAACCTGAAAAAATTTAAAAAAAACAAGCCACGCCCTAAAACGAGCTTCACCACACCCTGCACATACCCTAGAAATACCAAAACATGATTTTTTTTTCAATATTTTTCAACCGACCCTCCCGCCCTGATTGCGGGCTCGGTACTCGTTGACCTATTTGCAATTACTCGCCGAGCACATTGGAAAAATGCGCATATGTGACAATTTACTTTGGCCAGGATTGTACCACTATTATTTTCCCGATAAAATAGTAGACTGAGCCACAAAAAGGGTAGATAACGCAAAAGTGATTTAGTTTTTAAAACAAATAAATGCCTGAAATAAATGACCGGAAACATGTCGCCTTCTAGAAAGTTTATTTATGAGGTTTTGACTAGAAAACGACTTGGGAAAATAATGTCCGCTAATCAAAGGTGTCCGCCTTCTAGAGTGTCGGCTAATTAGAAATGATCACTGTAGTAGTCTTTATGTTTAAAACATTGTTATGCATTAACTTATTTTTTTTTCTTTTCTTCGCTAAATATTGCAAAACTCCATATAGCGGACACCAGTGGACACCTGGTAATAGCGGATCTTTTTTCCAGGAACCGTAGATGTCCCCCTATGGACAGTTTTGACTGTAGTAGCCTGCTCGAAAGCTCTTTAGGAAATATGATTTCTCGTCAAAGCTACGTGAGGTGTTCAACATATTACCAAGATACAGTCTTCCCGGCAAACTTACCAAAGTGTATGGTTGAGGCTTTCATCAGAGTTTAACTATATTCTGGGGTTTTGCTTCAATTCTGATCGACAATGTTGGACAAAATATATAACACGAAAGCTATTTTTGACCAAAACTCAAAATGGACGTTTTCCATTTTTGCTTGCAGAACCAAACGATAGTCAAAACCGCGGAAGCCACTTATGGTACGAAGCATTTATCCATTAAGCAGGGAGGCGATGCTGGCATTTTCCTGTTCTCGGCTACGGAAGAACCCGCAGGTCTTTTTTGATTAATCCACCTGCAAAAAAAATAGGTCACGCCCATTTTGAGGCTCTTGCAAGCCTTGTACAGTAGTGCATGCATCGAAAATACTGTTTTTCGAAATATGAGTGACAAAACTGTCAAACGCAATACCACCAACCCCTCTCTGATTTGCGCCGCTCTTTACCTCGTTCAATAATACTTTACTTGTGGCTTGGCATTATGTCATTTTTGACGCAAAGTCCAAGACTGTAAACCACTTCTGAAGATCAATAAGAACATATCGAAAAAATTTGGAGGAGAGAACCTCGACGAAATGGTGTCAATCTCCGAAAAATTTTGAAAAGCAAGTTCCAAGTCAAAGTGTATCGCATCATTGATTTTTAAGAGTGAAAAAAACACAAGTATGTATTTTTTTATTGCAAAAGACTTACTCAGATTGAACAGGGGTAATTTTCAATCATTCTGATTGGGATGGATCACACTTGCAAGGGGAAAAGTGACTCCTTCACCTGAAAGTGTCAAGGCTGCACATAAGGTTTGATGGGATTCTTTGATAAATTTGCCTACGGAAGCCCAACTTTGCAGCAAAAGTTTGGACCAAGAGCGAGAAGCGATAACGTCTCAGTATTTGAGTTTTGCATGCACTACCCCAATTGACTTTTTAAAATTAGTGATTCCTCAGGTCAGTAACGTAAAACAGGCTACAATCACCTCCATAAATCTTTATGGGGATTTGGCGAAGATATTTTGGCAATGATTGTCTGAAAATTTCGAAACAACAGGCGTATGATGAAAACAAACCATTATGCAGACAAAAAAATGATGTTTCAGAGCAATGTGTTGCAATGCCACTGACAGTCATGAAAGTACTACAGTTAACTCCTGGCAACTCGAACACCGGTTAACTCTAGTCTTCCCGAGGGCCCACTCAAGTCCTGAGCAGAGCGAGTGGGTCTTCTGAAACTTGTGAGCTATTTATAGATGCCCTATGCCAACCCTCTCAGAGACTGCCGGCCTTGATCACCAAACTCCGCTTGCGCACAACTTACACACCAAAACAGCTGCAATAATCCTTTGTGAAGGGTGCAAGCTGATTGGCTGATCAGAGGTTTGTGGTGAAAAGATGCTCTTGGGACGGCTTTCACACTGATTTATTGTATACCAAGGATATTCTGTACAAAAACTGCTATCCCTCTCATTTGGTTGATCGAGTCATCAGGTTATTCCTGAATAAAACTCTGTGAAGTGATCTAGAACAACCTAATATTGATAGCAACACCAATACATTGTATTTCAAGCTCCCATATAAGGTATCCATTCTAGTTGTACCCAGGCTAAACTTAAGGCACTGGTTGACAAGTTCTGTAATGGCATTTCCATCAAGCTTGTATTTACATCTTTCAAAATAAGCAATTACTTCAGTACCAAAGATAGCCTTCCTGTCACATGTAAGTCTCGCTGGGTGTAATTCCTAGTACATTGGGTTAACAACCCGACACTTGCAGACCGAGTGTAACAGCTATTTCCCAACAATTCGATAATAGCGTTGTTTGTAGGGGAATGTGTGTGGTATAGATTGCTTTTCTACGTACAGTAACCCACATGAAAGTATTTTGAGGATAAAAGAGGCATACCACATCATCACTGAAAAGCCTAACCGTAATGTCCAGGTAAAGCATGATAATGTTTTCATATTATTATAATGTTGTTGTTTTTTTGTTGTTGTTGCTGTTTTTGCTGCTTTATTATGTATTTTGTTGCTATTTAGTTTATCTTATTGGCTGTTGTCTTGTCTGGTCTTGCTTTTTGTTCCTGCCTAGCTGGTTGACCTACCTGTGTTAATTTTTGAACAGTTTAGGTTTAGTAATTTATGTTGCCCTTGTGTCAATTTGCCTAGTTTAGGAGTACTTAAGTATTTATTCCTGGGTGGTTTGATTGTGATTTGAATGCTTTTGCAACATTCAATTTGTTAGAAATTTAATTGTCAATTTGATATATAAGCTGACATAACTTAGTTTGTTGGATGTTCTGATGATGGCTGCTGTGACAGTTGAAACATGTCAATACATTATAACCTGAGAAGAGTTTTCCTTATGTTGAAGTTTACGTTGAGTCTGGTACTGTTACGGCCATGTTTTGACATCGCGCGCAAGATTAAAAACACTGGTGCCACCAGTCTCTGGTTACAACTTTTGTGCGTATTGTGACTGAAGCTTTTTCGTGAGATCAGGAATGATACCTGGGGCAGCCGAATTATCTATGAATGCTTGCAACGTAAGACATATAGTGATCGCTAAAGGAATATCCTTTTGTTAGCAATTTAACCCTATCCCTACTGGGCTTTTTTGGGCTCCTCAGAACTGGGGAGGGGGCGGATTACGCTCCCCTCGATAACTTTTGTTTCCAATAAGCTATAAGCATGAATCATGGTATGTAAGTAGGCCAATATCTGAGGAACACAATGACATAAAGTTTGGTCCAAGAAAATTGCAGGTGGCAATGATGACGTACTAAGGTCATTCACCAAAATCTATTGTTTTCAGGCTTACGTCATCAGAGCATCACCAGCCGCGGAAATTGGTCCCAACCACATCCAAAGCATCCAAAAGGCCATGAAAAGGTCTTGCCTAACTGTTTACACCAGTAAAACATAGTTTATTGAGGCAAAAATGCTTTTTTGATAAAGTCACACATCAAGTTAGCCTCCAATCGCCCGTAACAAAACAACTGTTGTAGGCGACAGGTGGTATATTAGGGAAATATTTTTGGACCAAAATATTCCTAGATAAATTCTATGAAAACTCACCAAGTTTCACGGACACTTCTTAATTTCTTAATACTTCTGAAAAAGGGAACCGATACTCAGCGAATAAATATACGTCTGTAAAAAGAATACTACACTTTTGATTCGAGAAATGTTTCGAATTACATTGTTCATCATCAGTCAAACAACTGCACATAAAATTTACCAAGCTTACTCAACTATTTAAGCTTGGTAAATTTTATGTACAGTTGTTTGACTGATGATGAACAATGTTGTTCGAAACATGTCTCGAATCAATAGTGTAGTATTCTTTTTACAGTTTATAGCTTTGTTTGTGTCACGAAGACCTTTTGGAAAATATACGTCTACTCTGGTTGAGCTACATCTCTTTTTTCTTCTCAATCAAGCCAAGCACGCCGTTCTAACTCAAACTGCGCATGCGTATAACATAATAACTACACATACGGCGTCGGCAAGATAACCCATTATACTTCCTTATAAAAACTGCTCGTTAACTCGAACCGTTTTTTGGTGCCTCTGAAGTTAATTTCTCCGGATAACTCGAACCATACTATGCTCGAACTTTTTTTGTGTAAGTAGAAAATAAATGGCCGGCGAAACAGAAAAAAGGTTAGAAAACAAATTCATTTCTTAGACGAGACGGAGCCTGTTACAATTGCATCAACCAAATATCAGAACCAGCTAAAGACAAGATGCAGAACAACAGCCATGCCTTCACTCGGTCTATCATTTGCCCTGCACCAATGTCCTATAAGAAAAGAAAGTACTTAGAGACATCCTTTATTGCTATGTATAGACCTTATCTTAATGAACAAGTGGATATCGCAAAAATATCGGAGTCTCCGGAGTCTCCTTTTCTTCATGGAAGTTTCGTTATAACACTGTCAATGAAATAAAAAAGATAGCCCGCATGTTGGAACTTCTTTCGGATGGCATTTTCTTCAGATTTCAAGTTATCAGATATTTTCTTAGCTCTGTACAAAGATAGAGCTAGGCAGAGCGAACTGTATCGGTCAGATGAAAAGAACAAGAAAATCTCAAAAATAAGACAGAGCCTAGCATACAGCTAATTGAAGACATATGAAACTTCTTTCAGTGAAAACTTCTTGATCGTAAAAAGTAAAAGTCCTCCTCAACAAATATAAACTTTAGTCCGAAGAAAAAAAAAAACAATATCTCATTTTTGTCTAAGGTCGAAATAACGGGAACTTTGTTTAAGTTGGACATTCGTTAAGTTGAACCATAGTTAATAGAAACATTTTCAAGTAACTATGGTTGAACTGTTTTCTCTGGTAACTTGGAGGTTCGAGTTACCGGGACTTTACTGCAGTGTTCTTCTGAGGGGTCGCCCTTCAAACAAGCTGCGTGGTGAGAATAATTCCATGACAAAAGTAAGCCATACACATTTTTCAATTTTAATTATAATCCAGAGAACTTGATCAATATGCTAATTTCAGAAACCTGTCCAAAAATACATTTTCACAATACCACGCCATTGCTGATGAGTTCTCTTTCTGGCGCTGCGATTCGACTGAAAATTACGAGTAGCACTTAAGTTGACGGAATGTATTGCTTAAAACTTTGCTTTTGACCGAAATAGAAAATACACCTTTCTCCAGTCTCGGCTTGGTTTGGTAAAATACCATGATTTTAGAGGTCCAGGCACTAACTTATAATTTTTGGGAGGTAAACACAAGCTCTTTTTCTTCAAACTGTGTCCTTTCACCTGCCACTTTCTTTTCAGCTCCGACAATAGGTCAGTCTTCACCTTTTCTATTCCGAGTAATCAGGCTCGGGGCTAAGTTTAGCCACTAGACGGCAAGGCGTTTTGAACAATAACCCCTTAAAAGTCTGAATTTTTGAGAACTTCACGCCTTCGTATCTTGCAAACTACAGCACCCACGACAATACACTTTAAAAAGTCTAAGCTTTTAACTTGCCATTTTCCACCAAGCCGAAATTTTCTCGGTGCAATAATACGAAACCCTGGAAACCATGAAACCCATGCTAGGAATCGTGCTTGTCTCATCTTTACAATGCAATAAATCGAAGTTCCTACTACAATCTCGGACAAAATATATTGGCACTTTCAAGCAAAGTCCCCCTCTCCCATGGAAACAATGATGTGAAGATATCTTTCTGGCTTGCCGACTGTGTGCAGTACATACTGCTATGAAAGCTTGATTGTTAAGAGGGGGAGAGGAGTCAGAATGGCAAGGTAGTCATATTTTGTCCGTGAGTGTAGGTCCTACGCAAATACGGCGGCAAATCGAGGATAAATTCATACAAAGACGGATCTAATGTATTCTTCACCTGCTTCAAATTTGACGCCATCTACATATGTTCTTTGCATATACACACGCTTTATAAACAACGTGAGTTGAAAAACATACGAAATATCTCTAAAGCCACTTGCGCATCTCCTCGTCCTACACCTCCCCAGCTGTGATTCCTCGAGGTCCAATATGCTGCTACTCTTAACTTTAATTTCGTCATGTACTACTGGCACGTAATGCTTGCCGTTTGGTTTAACACGATACATTTCAAAACCATTATTTGGTCAATTACAATTAACATCGGTCGTTTTTCATCAAGCAAGCTTGTTTGTGAATTGGGTGAAATGGAAAAGCGTTGGTTTCCGGGAAAGAAATTGGGAAAATGCGTGCCCTTTAGCTATTGCAAGCGTTGCGTAAAGGCTTCGCAAACATTGCTTTAGTAGACTGGTTGGTAGGTTGGATGTCATTGTCAGTGCTTGCGAGGTTGATAGAAATATATTTGTTTCTTTACCTCCAAAAAATCGTGCTGCTGAGTTTGCGCATGCGCGAAACTGAAGAATCGTGTATTGTTACTGGTTTTTAGCACTTAGGTAGCGGAACCCTAAAATTCAATCAATTGTAACAATTTTTAAGCTGTCATATCTTCTGAGCAAAAGAAGCTACAGATATCGAGTTTAACCTTGTTCCATATGGGAGGGTTGATTCCGCCCAACCCTTCCCCTTCACAAGATATCAGCTTTTTATCACGTGACATGTCAGCAATTTTCAGCATTTTCAACACATACACTTCATAAAATAGCTGAAAATGAAGAAGTCGGGGACGTCAGGGCTACTTTTAGTCATTTAGGGTGCATTGGAAAAACGCTTTAAATAATTAGTAATGCTAATTTTTTAAAATTAGTTTAATTAGGCACCCAATGCTAATTGTGATGACGTTACTGAATAATTAATAAGGTCGCATAAATTATGATGACCTCCCATTGTTCCTTTCATGTTGGTCTATCAACATACTACGTTTGGTGGTCATAGCTATAGCCAATCCGGAATGAATTAACCCCAACCCCAACCCCGCACTGCAAAAAGTCAAATTCCCGCCGAGGATTATTTATCTCAAAATGACTGAATATTTTCCCTGAAGTTCCCGTTTTAGGAAATCCGAGATAAATTTTCCCAATTCAGGTAAACTCAT
>JAOBRC010414457.1:0-12275 GCA_027575255.1 Scolionema suvaense
AACCTCTGTCTACACTCTCAGTGCATTTTCTAGCAATTTACGCTAGTAGACCGAATTCCACGCCCTTTGTTCTCTAAGTGGCATGAAAAAATTAAAAAACCCAAGCCATGCCCTAAAGCAAGCCCTACCACACCCTCCACATACCCTAGTAATGCCAAAACATGATTTTTTAAAAGTCAGAATTAGTACGTCTCTCAAACAAAACCCGCACTCCCGCCCAGATTTGCGGCTCGGTACTTGTCGGCGTGTTTTCATTTACTTGCGGTACGGAAAATGGCAAAACGCTCATGCGCCCAAAACTATTTTGTCCAGGATTGTAGAACAACTGACAATCATCGACAAAAATCGTCGTCAAAATCATTTCGGAGAAGATATTTTGGGAATGATTGTAGCTCAAACACTGATTGGTATGTCATCTGCTGAGTGTCCCGCTGCAACATTTTACGCTCTCAAATTTTTACCAGCACAGCCATTTTATGGATATATGCGCGGACTCCGCAACACGCCCGCCCCCTCCCCCGGATAAGTTGCTCACTACGCATCAGATATCACTGAAACTTGGCACTTCCTGTTCACTAACTCTTTATTCACATTTGTGCCAACTTTCAAGTCAATTGGGGCAATAGGGTGTGACCTTTGATGTCATAAGATACATGACCCATTGTCAAGTCTTCAAATAGAACACTTATTCTGTCCTGACATAAAGCAAGGAACTTGCATAAAGAAACTTGACAGGTATAAAGTATGTCATGACATTAGTCATGTGGCATAATTTTTGCGTCGATCACATCACTCATTCTTTTGTGACGACATCAAAGTGATGTCAGATACTCGAAAAAGTGCTATTTTTTCATTAGTGTTGAACGCATTCAATTACTTGACTATGGATTTTTCTATTACTTGCCCCCTCTTAATAATGGTATAGAGTCACCAGTCCATGGTGTCATTAAGATCTGTTCTTGGCTTTATTTTGCATCGTTTTCCAGAAAAAAGTTTCTGTGATACGAAAAATCGTGCCGACCACTCTATAAAAATGACGTGATCGCGCTTTGTGGATGTTACCCCCAATTTTTCTCCCCAGAAATATACTCCTGAATAAATTCTAGGAAAAGCCAGAAAGCTTCGTGACTCTCGATATACTTGTTAATAATATATTTCGAAAAGTTTAGTCTGCGAGCATCATGGCCTACCCCCTCCCCAATGTGGATAGGGTTATAATGGCGACATATTTTTTACAACAACAGAAACTATCGATGCATATTACCGGAAATTTTGATCAAACAAAGTCACATATCAAATGCTGCTTGTTCTAAAACCGATGCTGCTTTTAACCCTATCCACACCGGGGTCATTTTGGCGGTGATGGTCCCGGGGGGGGGGGTAACTTCGGAGTGACTTAACCTATGTTAATAAAACTTGACAGGTATAAAGAATGTCATTATAGGAATAATTTGGCATAGTTACTTTATCGACGACGTCACTCAATTTCTGCTGACCTCATCAAAATGACGTCACATGCTCGAAAAATGCGAAACAATGGAGTTTTCTGTCATTAATTATATCAATTTAATGGTATACTCTTCCAAAGATTTGTGTTTAGCATTTTGTGTTAGCCGTTTTCATTCTTTGACATGCCAAATTTAGCCTACCGCACTATAACAATGACGTCATCACGCTCAGGGCGTGGGACCGCCACCCCCCCATTTTTTTTGCAGAAAAATGCTCCTGAGTAAATTCTAAAAAAAGTCACGAAGTTTCATGACTCTCGCTACAGTCGTTAAAAAGATATTTGTTAAGATAAAGTTGGTGGGCATGATGTTGTTGAGCGATGACTATTAGCATGAGTATGACTGCTGAGTGAGTTGAAACTTGATGCAAAGTGAAAAGTGTTTTAATTTGCCTAAACATTACATTTGCAGTAGCTGGAATGTGTTTTGGCTCACAGAATTGTTCCCCGGTCATCTCGCAATGCATTGCGTGATTACGATTCAGGAAAACATCTATTGCAGCCAATTGTGGAGCACGATCTGCAAACAGTTCGATATTTTCGAATTCGTTAACAGGAAAAAACTCTTATGCAACGAAATTTAATATAGTCTTTCATCTCTTTGTAATAGAAACTAGATCATTTGCTCCGTCTCCACACAAAGATTTCCGACCTGAACTGTATCCTTCCCACTTGCCTGACTTTAGTTTCTAATTTCGTAGTGCTCACACCAAGTAAACTACTTGAAATCGAAGTTTACGACGCTTCTACCGAAAAGTGCGATATTTATTCATCAAAAATAATATTATTCAAATATTTTTGCTACTCTACTTTCTAATTCGTAGTAATGAACGCAGAAGAAAACTTCAAATCTGCAAGCATTTGTCACGCACCTTTTCATCGAAAACTAAGAATCGGCAAATAGTTGTCCCGCTGTTCACGATTTTCGATTTTTTTTCTTTTATTTTTGACTTCATAACGTTGGGATCCTGGTCTACCTTTGCGTCTTCCAATCCCAAGAAATATTCCCGTAAGCATACGCTTTGTTGAATCTGCTAACGTTTCTGCAAATTTCGTCCAATCTGCAAACATTCACGCAATTAATTGTTCCGGAAACAATTCGTATACGAATAAGGTTTCTGCACACCATCCTCATGAAATAGCTAGACGCGGTGACAGGATTGAAACATGAAAAGTCCATCTACGTTATAGCCAGTTCAACTCCCCTGGGGTGCCGCCCACCAGGGTAGTAAATTGTGCTCCATTTCCCTAAAACAGGGTTACCAAGAAGAAGATTTTCTCTAAATCAGGGTACCATAGAGCAAACATTTCAATATACTTTGGCCGGAAATGCATTTTCCAACGATCTGGAGGATAAAAAACACCAAATTTTTCATTCGGTGCCCACCATGGGAGCGCCTGAGGGTAATACAGCACCCCTGCTCCCTCAACGGTAGCTATGCACATCACGCGTAAGGGTGTGATCTGGCCAGACCTATCCTTAAATCACGGTCATGTCTTCAAATTCTGGACGGCACATACCGACAAAACCATACCCCAGTACCACCACCCCCTCCCCCCCGCTCCCCGGGAGCAAACAATGGTTGAGGTGGAAATAAAAAGTCAACATATTTAATACGTTACAAAATATTTTGTGTACTGCTGTGCAATATGTTGGGAAGCACTATCTGAGAGGAATTAATTTAATGACCAAGGTTGTGCAAAACATTGAAGAGAACATGTTGTCATTGTACTTCCAGTTTATTGAACTGAACTGACTATTAGTGCTAACGTGCTTTGCGTTTTGAGTCCACTTGTAGCGTAACTTTATTTCGGCTATTTCATGAGTGATTTGATCAAAGCTGAAATATTTGAATAATTGCTCTTTGGACAACTTTAGACAGAACAAATACTCACTATGAGTTTTCTTACTATGACCGGAGTATAAAATCGTTTTTACCACAAAAAAACTCGTAGTTCCTTCGCCCCTACTTTTTAAAAAAATTCTGATAAACAATCACTTGTCCTTGCAACTGACCTCGTAGCAGGTTTTCCGGTTTTGAGTTGAAAAATGATGATGAATTTGTGCAATAAACTTTTTCTTCTTAATTGTCATTTAAAATGTTTAGCAAGTTTGAGTTATGCTTTTGAAAATATTTCAGTGAAACTTTCTCCTCGTATCGGAAGAATTCAATTAGACGCAAAACTTAATTTCACCGAGTATTTCCTTCCTAACGTATGGTATTGGGTAAGGTGTAATATATTTCTGTGGTAGTGAATACCTCTATCATGGAACAGCAAGATTTCTAGGTTTTTACGATATGGTGGCATGCTTTCATTAAACCAAAAACTTTTCCCAGAATGTGAAACTCCATATTTGTAAACATTTTGCCAATCAAAACAGTGTAACAGAAATGTGTTTTGGAAAAAGGAAGGTCCTTGATCGAGTCAATAGTTTCTTTTCATCCTGTTTTTATTTCTGATGCTGGGAGGAATCAAATAATGGAAAAAGTTACACCCAGTTTTCGTAAAGTACCTTATCGGGCGAAACTTTGTCGGGCGAAACTTTGTCGGGCGAAATTTTCGTCGGGCGAAATTTTTCGTCGGGCGAAATTTTCGTCACCGAGCCAAAAATTCGTCACTTTCGCCCGACAAAGTTTCGCCCGATAAAGTCCATCCTAAAAGTGCTTCAAATATGTACAAAGACTGTCATACGAAAAGGGAAAATCTTAAATTATGAATCAATGTGTACACTCCATATACCTGCATTAAAGCTGCCTCAACCTTTAGTTCCTGGGATACTGCATTTTTCATGAAGTGAGATCATCAAATTTGAGGTGAGTTTTCAGATGAGGTCTTAAAGAAAAGCTACGTACTTCGTCGCCAAAAAAACAACAAAAGAAGATCTGTTGACCTGCATCGGAAAATACTTTCGAAAACCTGTCGGAGAAGATCCGTTTAACTGTATCTGAAGCGGGCTTTTCGGAACTTCAAATACGCAGGGTTGAGGGCAAGCTCCCGTCCTAATTTTTGTTTTAGAACAGCTTTTTTTTTGCTTTTCAAATTTGCTTTATTGCGTTTCTTTAAATGTTTTACATTGTATTTTAGGAATTAAAATAATAATTATTCCACCAGAAAAATTTGGATTTTTTGCAAGTTTTTGAAAATTTGCCCAAATGACCTGATCCTGGACCCAAAACTTAAAATTCGGTCAGAGTACCTGTCAGTAAATTCTATACAACAAAATAAAGTTTGTTTACAAAATGGTTCCCAGAAAACTGTTTTTCGGCAATATATGGTACGTCAGATAGGGCTTAGATGCAAGTAAATTTTCCGACCTGTCGAATGGTTGACCTACTGTCACATTGCTGTGTACGTGAGTCCTTGACACTGTTCTGATTCAACTAGAGTTTCCATACAGGTTCAGTCACGTTTCAGAGCTATATTGCTTAGAACTATTCGAGTTATGGGTGCGGCAACCTACCATCACGTTTTTCGACCGAAGCTGCATTATGCCTTAAGATACTTTTCGAATTGGATCTGATGAGAACAAGCCACATGTAGGGAGAGGTTTTCCTAATATAAACTTCTTTTATGATGGGATGAAGACATCTGATAGTTGTAATTATAGCAAAGCACGTATCTTCGTTTTACAACCCGCTTTTCATTCTGAGGCTCAGGTCTTCCAAAATAGCTCCAATCCTAAGTCAATTTTTGTGTACAAAGCAACGAAAAAACAGGTTTGCTTTTATGAACTGAGGTCATGCGAAGAACGTATTCTCATATACTGCAGTGTGAGTAAGCGCTTACACCATGCAACAATGAGCGTTACAAATACGAATTTTCACTTGAGCCAAGGAACTTCTACGATGTTTCTCTTGAGCGAAAATGAAGGTGGCGCATGCGCGGTTATAATCATGTGTACTGCAAATGTTCGTCTGAAGGAAAAATTTATCGCAATGACTCGAGGAGTTTCAAATAGTTTGGGGGGTGAGGGCTCATTTGAGAGGGGACTTATTAAATTCGCATTCCCTGAACCCCTCTCTTGTATTGGGTTTTCTGCAGTTTCGATGCTGTGGCTCATGCTGTGTTAAGCATTTTTCTGGTGTTCTGAATGGGTTAAAGGAGGGAAAAGCAAGAAGGAACTGATCGAAAATTATTTCAATTAAATATTTCAGGTTTTGTAAGTTGTGAGAAGTTTTTCTAAGGATTTAACTGTTTACTTTATGACGCTTCCGCAGGTAGGGGCTTATATGTCAGAAATTGGTTTTAGCATGATGGTTTATTCTAACGAGGGGCTTAATCGAGTATTTACTGTAGCTGCAGCTCATTCAACGTTTTCGACACGAAAGTTTTCACTGTAGAGAAAAGCATTTTCCAGAAGCGTACTGTGCTGTATCTAAATTGTGCCATATCCATCGGTTGGTGCGCAATGATGTCTTTGAATTTCTAGGGTTTCCTTAACTTTATGCGGAAAATATCGGTGCTCTGTCGAAAGCTTTTTGCAGCCATTCCAGTTAATTTTCCCCGTGGCATGTTGGACAGTGTTCAGCGATTGTAGATTTTTTCCAGTTTCCGGAGAAAGCATATGTTTCGCGTTGTAGACGAGAAGAGATCTTTAATTTTTTTCTCGCTGATGTAACTTTTTCCACACGAACAGTCAACTTTATCATAATCGTATTTTTCTTTTCTGGATATTTTGTTGGACTACTGTCCAACATCATCGACAGAAATGTAGCCAGATCAGGCAGTCTCTACTAGCAGTATACAGAAACATTGTGACAAAGAATTACTTAGTCAAATATCATGATACTTGAACTTCTCACTCAGTAGATCGGTGGCAAGATCAGACTGCTCCCTCCTCAAAAAAGGTGAAAAGCACAAGGATTTTGTCAGGGATATTTTTCTCTGAAAGACGTGCTCTTGATAGACTTCACAGTGTACGAAACAACACGTTAAGATTGTCTACTGAATTCTGAAGATATGTTTGTTGTACATAATTAGCACCCTGCAGCTTGTTATTTTTCATTCTTGGTACTGGGAAGATATTTCACTGTGATTAATATCTAAATCTCTTTCTTGGAAAGTGTCAACTTGAATTAACCCAACCCAGGGGCGGATCCAGAGTGACGCGATTGATGCTGTTGCATCAGTCAGATTTCTCGAAGTCACAGAGATTTTGTAGTGAATCTCTGATAAATCTTGCTACATTCTTCAGGTAGCCTTTGGGGGAAAGCAGAGTTTGCTGCTGGTGCCTGTTATAGCACAAAATAGCTTCAATATGTCTTCCGGATACCTGCGCCCACAGTGGAGAGCGAAGAACAGAAATTTGTACATCTGTCCACTTTGCTCATTTTCAGTGTCGCAGAGCTAGTGCGCAATGCAGATTTGCCACAGAGATTCCTGAAGCAAAGACGCGAGAGAGCGAAGGGGACATCGACCATGCTCGGCGGTTAACTGGCGATGCAGACTCAAACGTATTATATTAACTAAGCTGACACCACAATACAAGAATAACTTGCGCGCGAATAGCTTTGTGCGTTTCCAGCGGATGTGTTACTCTACCTAAAACATGAAGTTGCTATAAGTCTTGAGATCGCAGGGTTGGTTTTAATTTTCTTGATCAGACCCAGGAGTCTAACTTTTCATTTTAAAGGGGATTATTAACAGAAGGGTCAGAGTATTTGCAATTCTTGCTAAAATAGTTCTGAAGCCTGCAGTTCTTAAGTTTTGTAGCTGGAGCTCCGCTATTGAGAACGTTCTTTGTATCTGTCAGATTTTCCCCTGGATCCGCCCTTGATGTCGTTGAAAACCATGTCAGTGAAAACAAACAAAAGGAAAAAGAACAGAACCTAGTCTTCCCACTTCTTTCGTTGCTGGCTAATCATAGTAGTGGATGGATTTTTCCTTTCCTCAATACGTTTTTCGAATTGGATCTCAAAAAGGAGAGAAAGAGATGAGAACACGCCACATGCCGAAGAAATTCACCTTCTATGTGGACACATTCAATTAAAACCTTATGGGCCATCCTTAGGTAAATTGCAATAGAATCAAAGCGGAAAGATCAACGATTCAGTCAATTCACGTGCATTGATATTACTATTGAAATAAGGATTTCTTTGAAAACAGATGAACGCGCATCACTTCTTTATCGTAGACAGCCAATTTCAACTACGCCTTGGCGGAAAACAACCCGTAGAAGCAACGAATTTCATAATCAATTTAAAGTTCGTTGGAAAAGACGTCATGTGTTGGACAGATCATGTTGGATTGCCAATAATTTCTTTTGTTATTTTGTGCGCTTTGAAATATGCGGAATATCCTGTTCTGCTAAACACAGGCACGTTGACCATTTGTCATGTTTGATTCTTTGCAATGAATATGACCCAGGGGTATGATCAAAGCTTTTAACAAAAAAGGAAATGCCCAAAATGGGCTGAAGATTCGCGCCGTAAATGTGC
The DNA here is from genome assembly GCA_027575255.1 of Scolionema suvaense. Lineage (NCBI taxonomy): Eukaryota > Metazoa > Cnidaria > Hydrozoa > Limnomedusae > Olindiidae > Scolionema > Scolionema suvaense. Next base: position 7,948 of record JAOBRC010414457.1, read on the forward strand.
GCCAGAACTAGTCGGAGTAGAGCCACGTATAAAGTGGAGTTATGAGCTACACGCTTCTTTTTTAAGCAACGTTTTCTTAGCAACACGAGCCTAAAATCTTTAAAAAAGTATAGCAATACCTGCGCAGCTCACAGCCTGGACAAGGCCTGAAAAATAAAAATGTGGAAGACAAAAAAAAGACCGTTGCAATGCAAAAGAAGGTTATTTTTTCTACTACTATCACTTCCATTTCTCATTCCATGTTTAGCAAGTTAGCTTTTAACCAACAAACACAAGCAGATTTCCGTCAACAGAAGTCTGACACTCGACTAGTGAACAAAAGCAACTCCTTTGTTAAAATTTCGGCAAAGCCTCTGTATGTCCAAGAAGCAGCAGTTAAGCATCACCAAGCCTGGGCAACAGAAAAACGTATGCAACATCGAGCCTCAGATAAAACAGGCTGTTGCTTATAAAAAAGCGTGTAATCAAACAAGAAAGCCATGTATCAGCCTGTTCACATGATGATGTAGCAACCCTGGGAATTCGAATTACACGTATGTTTTTGTTATTAGAAACCTGTTTATAAAAAAACAAAACTCATATCACAGCAACATAGAGAAACTCGAGGGCTGGAATCTGATGACCTGAGAAACTTCCAAATCTTGAAGTTAATTTTCAAACTTTCACTGGAATAGCCTGCTAGCAGGCTCTTCGGAAGTTTGAACTTCTCTCAGAGCATGCAAGAGGCTGGTCTGTGGCTTCAGGCTATTGCTGGAAGGAAACACACGCCGAAATTGACGTTTGGATTTGTTGGGCATTAGCACGACTGCATCAAATTCTTTCACAACATGACTCTCCATGTAAAATATATCTTACATCAGGAAAAATCAATAGTTCAACCAATTCCTTCAATTTCTATTATTTTCTCTGACTTAACGATAAAGCAATTTATTACGTTAAGGTCTTCTCAGTCTGTAACAATTTTTCTTCCAAAAATTAAGAAACTTCGATATCTCGGTAGTTAAACAAGTTGCATATAAAACAATTTGGTACCATGATACATGACGCAATCCTGCAAGACTCGATATGGTGAAAGTCTAATGATCATGCATGCACCGGGTTCATGTTTTACGGAAAGCCAAATACCTGGATAATCAACGATTTTGTAGCCAAAAAATTACCCAAAATTCCCATATTTGGACATAAATGGACAGGTTCAGGGCGGGGGCAGGGGGGAATTACTTTACCGAGATTTGGCTTATTACTTTTTGGTAATTAGATCACGTTTGGTTTCGATTTCCTTCCAATATTTTAAATTTTACCTTCACGCAAAACTTTGCGGTTGTCCGGTAAAATGCGTTGACCCTGGTTGGAAGGACTAACAGGTCTCATCACGATAGACTCTTTCCTTTAATTGCTTTCACTCAAGCGGGAATCCAAAAATTAGTTCCTTTGAGCAAGGAAGTTCAAAGAGAGCTGTTCAACATTCAGCTTCGCAGAATAACTCAAAACAAAGAATTCATTTGAACATATATGTATACACATAGTATACACATCTTTCTTCTAGGGTCAGATATCACAAACACTGCCGTTATCATTGTAGTCAGTCGTTTTTGCTTCTGTGATAAGCCTGTTTGGTAGCAGCCTCTTCGAGAAATGTTTTTTAATGAATTTAAATTGTCTATCTTACATCCTTTCATCAATATTACAAAACTTTGGTTCAGTTTGTTGGTGCATAGCATTCCACTAGGCTATAGGTCGTCCCCAGGTTCTCAGATCCCCTACAGAGTACTCATACACTATTAACAAACGGTTGAAAATGTGGCAATTGACTTGTTCAATGATTTCCTAAACGATCAAACCACGATGCATACGTCACAGTCGAGTCAAAGCCCACAGTGAAAATGTATTCCAAAAATGCACAGAGAATTTCTTGCTCATGACTAGCAGCCACTACAGCCTATTTCGAAAAAGTTGTCATTTTGTGCATGCGCCAGAGGGTAATCCAAAGATTCGCCCAATGTTTTGTCCATTCTTCACCAAAACCTTTCATTTTGGTAAACTCATCCCTACAATACCATGCAAAAATTATGAGAATTTGCTGTTGGTGATAGCATCGGCAGCATAACATATCCCTCCAGACCCCTCCCCCTTATACAATGTTGCTGTCCCACTGCTAAGAGTAGGCGTGGAGGCTGAAAGCTCAAATCAACATTGTACAAGGGGGAAAGGGGGAATTCTCAACATATTTTGCACGGTATTGTAGATTAGAGAGCAATTCTCTCGAGGAGTCTTCTTCGCCGAGTGACTTCTGATGAAGATATTTATTTTCTATTTTCGGTCTATAAAAACTAAAATGGTTGATCGAAAAAAGTTCTGTTTTCCTGGTTTTCCATGTATGTTGTACATGGATGTTGCGGACAACGAACAAAATATAATTTGTCCTCAACAGAACTACATATACTGTGTTGTTACGATAGCGCCTTGCACGCATGTGATTGTAATAGAATGCATCTGGTTGGTAGAATGGGGAAACCCCACATTTACGATAGAAATCCTTGTTACTGAACGAAGAGAGGAAGAATATGAGTGTATAGTAGAGACACGTTTCTGTAAAGTATAGATATGTATGGTCTTAGTGCTGCCATTAAGAAAAAATTATTAAAGTAAATAATCTTCTCCTTCATTTGCTCTGCTGTTTGGATCTTGCCCCATCGATGCTGATCTGCGATGTTGGAGCAGGAGAGAGATTCATACTTGTGCCAGTCCAGAACCAAATGGTATTATTCGGTCTTTTGACGAAAAAAGCACTTTTCATTGAAATTTCGAGAATTTTTTGTATGACTTGCACCGCATTTATCTACTTTCTCCAAGCAGTTTCCTGCAGTTTGCACCAGAGAACTGAATTCTACGACCTTTGTTCTCCAAATTACATGAAAATTTAAAAACTTCTTAGCCACACCCTGAAACAAGCCCTGCCTCACCCTGAAGACAACCTAAATTTGAAAAAACATGATTTTTGAAAATTTACAACAGCAAGTCCATTAAGCAAAGCCCTCGCCACCCGCCCTGATTTGCCGCTCTCTACTCGTACACCAACTTTAGTTTGGTTTGTGGTGCAAAACGGTGCGTAAAAGCGCATGCGCGCCAATATGTTTTGATCACGATTGTAGTAATACAGTAGACATCCGCTACTTCGAACATGCACGGGACCAATAAAAAATGTTCGAATTAACACATTTAATGTAAGACTTTTTAACCACAGGGACTTGAATGTTTGTTCGAAATCGCGAAAATTCGAATTAAGCAGCATTCGAATTAGTGGATGTCTACTGTAGTTAGATTGATATCAAGCAATTGATGCAACATCATGAGTGGTTTTGAGTTGTATGCGTCATAGATGCACACGTTTTCAGCTACGATAACCCTCAAACTCAGAAAAACAGCGCCATGTTAACAATGCTTGTGATGACAACTTCCGAAAATGGAAACTTCACGGTGTCCATTCTCTGAAAATCTCCCCCTCCTTCCTCCAGACGGACTACAAACCAAAACATCACAAAAAATAGCAGCACAAGCGGCCACACTATTTGCTCATACGCTAACCTGAGTTAGCGTGGCCGCTCTAGAAAAGCGAAATGTTCCTTCGTGATGCCTGCTTCGAAAATTAACAGCGCTACAAGCCAACCAATTATTGATATATCAGATGTAAATAAAACCAACTTGTTCATCCACCTTTATTTCCGTTTTTATGGAATCTAACTACTATAAATCTATTTTGGCTAGAGAAGCAAATATTTTTGCACGTGATATTCCATTGAGTGTTACTGAAATTCAGTGACGTTGTACAACCTACCATAAACTTTTGAAGACTAACTTCAAACGGATCTTAAGCAATAATAGCAGCTAACCATATCATTTTGTTCCACTAAGATGCAGAATAAACCTACGTTATCACCCAAATTCAGACATTTTGCTCGAGTGTCTGCTGTAAAAAATGACGCCACTTCTGCAAGATGAAAGTTTCTCAAATTAAAATGCAAGGAAAACTTAGAGCCGAAATGAACGCACCAGGCTGCTGGAGTCGAAAAAAACCTGGTACACGTGATACAAAAATGATGCAATATCATTCATTATGCTAAACAAAATAAGTGGTCAGCCACTTTCCTCTATGAGTGGTCCAGAGATATTGATATTTTTGAAAAATCACGACATCATCATAACGTGTTCAGAAAAGTGCTGGTGTCAAATACTAACATCAAGGAATTTAAGAAATTTAAACAGGTTTTTTGAGTTCCTTGCTAATATCATGTTACTAAGCAATTTACTGACAAATTATGGATATTTTG
>JAOBRC010414568.1:0-12275 GCA_027575255.1 Scolionema suvaense
ATTTTCGCACTGTTGAAAATTTTGCGCAGTGTAAATGGTACATTCTCATCCGTGTGAATTCAGAATTTTTTCCTGTGAATGTTATGTTATATCATGCAAGGGAGGTGCAGTGTGTTTAGTTAATGAATGTGACTGCTACATTCCTACTGGCTGATCTAATGCTAGCATTGGCAAAGGCCAACTTGGCAAATGAAAATATGAATGACTCTGCCTGGAATGTTTTGCTTAAAATCTTTCAGCTTGTATTCTTCATGTCTGAGGATCTCTTTAAAGTTGCATAGTAGTTGCACATTGTGTATTCTCTATTTTTCTGGGATCTGTATTGGTTTGCATCTAGTGGAGGTTACCTCGTATTTTGTCATGCAGCCTATGTGTGTTACTTTGTATTGCAAGCAAATTATGGCTTAGCTGTTGGTAATTCTATTTATTGCTAATTTTTATTCATTAATTACTTTAAACAGTTCATGTCACTATTTGAACGATCTGATCGTAACTTCGATTCAGAGGTGATTTATGCAATTTTATTCAAGTAGTTAGAAACAATGAGGCTGTCTATACATTTCATTCTAAAAACTTTCCTGTTTGAAATTCTAGGGAGCTTCAATATAGAATTTAGAAATAGAAGGCTAGAGCCATGACTAACTGGCTATCATGGTTTGTTGTTTTCTGCAGGATGATGCATGCAGCTTTGAATCTGAGCTGGATTCTGTTTTACGGGAAGTGGCTGAGTACAAGTAAGATTTTTTGTGTTTGCTTTGTTCCTAAGAAAGCACTGCTTTGATTTAAACCTGTTTCTACGTTATGCATTCTACATAGTAGCAAAATTGTGTAGGTATAGTGTATAGATTAAAATTTATGTCTTCTTGTTTTAAAATTTCAGTGTCATTTTCAACCCTGCGCAGGCTGGGGCGTGGTCTTGTTAGACCAATGGCTATAAACTTCGTTTTACATCTCTGGGGAAACTTACCATGTAACACTGAAACTTCTTGACTTTTCCTATCTTTTAGAGAGGGATGGGATGGCAATGAGAGAATTTTTATAATCGACTATTTAGGGTGTGCCAGCACCTACTGTTGTATTATTCACCTAAGTGGGATTATATACTCTAATCTGGTAAAATACCCTAAACTATATAGGAAGCTTGTTTGTAACCAAAATTGTAACATTTTTTTAAAAATGGCCAAAAAGGACCATATGCGGAAAAATGGTGAAGTCATCACAATGATGCCACCTGCAAAATACGTTGCATACTAATTTGATGGATATTCGTGTGATCTAACATCCGACTAAGTTTCAAGGTGATTAATTTCGTTCTATGGATTTTCAGGGGATGGGGGTAATGACTGAGACTCCCGACTCTTGTAGGGTTAATATTCCGGGGCGTAATGTAGCTAAACATGGCATGCCTCTGGAAAGTCACTGAAAGGGCATCCACCAAAATAAACATGAAGGCCACAAGCATGTTTAGTTCATACTAAAGGGCATGGGTTGATACATTTGCCTTTAATTTTTGTCCTGAAGGAAAAAAATGATTAGCTTGTAAAATCAGGAGTTTTCTAATCTAGATCTGTTTGGTTAAGGGGAAAAGGGCATCATTGTAGAAAAGGCACACTGTTTCCTCTGATAATGAGAGGCAACATGTGGCTAAAATAAGGCCTTTTTACTGTTTTTAATTGGCTTACTTGACACACTGTACGATAGATATAATTTTTGACTATCCAAATGAGTCTGATATAATTCAAAACCTTTCCATTAAAGTCTGGCTTTAGTTTTACAGGTAACATGGGTAGGTCTCTCATCAACATAGTTATACGTGTAATATAGTTGTTTTCATTATGTTAAATTTGCAATGTGTCTTGCATCATTTGTCTGCACATGGTTCTTATTGGACTTGTCTTTCAGTAACTGCAAAAGTTCTTTGGGAACATCTTGAAATGTAGATGTTATAAGTAGGAAGGATGCTAAATGTTTGTTTTATGTATGTTTTATTTTTTGACCTGATAAGTATATTGTTTCATTTACCACATGCAAGTGAGTGTTGTCATTCTCTAGGAAGCTGACTATTTCAGGCTTCGACAATTACCGTATGCAGCGTACGCATGCACAGTCACTTTTGTTCTACGTAGGTAAGCTGGCCGACTGTACGTCTTTGCGTGCGACCAAAATTAGCATTCAATTTGCAATTTTCAACAATTCTTTTGTCCCCTGCGCCTTTTTAATGATCTCGATCCAGAATGATCTCATAAACAATTCAAATCGCTATTTTAGATCCAGCATCCTCGGTCCTTCTTCCGCCTAATCAATTTTCAAGACACTCTGAGTAATTGTATAGTGCTATCACATTACCGATCTCTTGTTGGGGCTCACAATACAATACTTCCCCCAGTAGAATGAAGCTGCAACCATCAGGACTTGGTTGCATTGGTATTTATTAAGGAAAATCTGTTATGTGCTTCTGTATGCCGCGTACATTCTCTTCAGTTCAGACGTACGCATCCACGTACAACATTTTTTCTGGATTGGTCGAAGCCCGTATTTACTTACAAAATACAAGAAGTATCAACTTATGCTTATTAATTTTTTTAGTTTTTCAGCTGCTGTTGTCCCATTCGGATTTTCTGATAGTCATGCAAGAGCATTGCTGTAGGAACGGCAACATTTAGCTAACATTTTTTATAAGTTGTATGATTTTTTATGGTTTTAGAATCTATGTCTAAGCCATGTTAAGTTGGTAGTCTGATATCCGTAAGCGCCTGCATCTAAAAAATTATGCCACATTGGTGCTTTTTACGGAGCTACATCCACAATATCCCATTTTTCTTTTCACCTTGTCTTCACTTTATAGTGTGCACAATACAAGCATGTCTCAACTGAAAAGCGTCTGGAAGTAGACAAAATCGAGCATGGTAAAGTATTTTGCAATCCAAATATTGCGATTGTGACTTCAAAGGGTGCTATGGATTGTAGATTCGTTCTCTGCTCATCGCTTAACTATCACTCAGTGCTAGGTCTTACTGAGCCCCTACCCGTCTTAACCTTTAGGGATTTCGCGCTTACCAGTTGCAGACGGTGGGATTCGAACCCTCGACCTTGTGTGCACAAGGCGACCGAGCTACCACTGAGCCATTCCAGAGCCCTTAAGTCGACCACGTGTGCTATGGAGTTTTAAAACAATTCATGAAATGCCGCCAGCAGGTCTTTTTTTGGAGTGCCTAAAAAGTGTGCTGCCTGACTATTTCACTCATCTACGCATATCAGATTATTAACTTATCATGGCCTAAGTTTATACTATTCTTTTCCAGGAAACCAGGTGTCACTGGGAAGGGACTTTTCGAACTGAAACCAGACTTTCACAAAAACTGTTCTCAGTTCTTCTACCATTTCTCCAGGGCTGAACAGTCCAAGGTTTGTGATACTTATGTAGTTGAGTTCATTCATCTTGGGCAAACAAAGTTCATAATTCTTTTGATGCCTAATATGAAATGTAAGATAGATTCTCATTTCTACTGCTTGTTTCGTACTTTACTGGATTGGAGAAGTTTAGACTCTCAAGCATGCTGTGTTGCTGATTCAGTATTTTTTTGGCTTTCTACTTTAGGCCTTGGAGCAAACACAAAAATCCTTGAAGAAAGGAGCTAAAAGTGTTTGTAAGTTTTAGCTTTTGTGTTAGGTCATTTTCACTCTTCTGTTGTCTTGCACCACATAGAATTCAAATTATCAGGCAAATATTGTTCTCTGATTGCCACATTTGGATAAAATAAATGAATCATTTGATCACAGCGCTGAATTTATGATTTGAAGATGGTCCTGTTATGAACTGAACTTGCGGATACGGTATTACACCGCTCTTGTAATGCATTACCTTCCCCTTGAAATAGCCCTCCCCTCAAATTAGCCCCCTTGATAAGATGGGAAATTTTCAATTAACTGCCACCCTCAAATTTGACTTAAGTGGGTGAATTAAATTCTAATGCGCCTGCAAATATTTGGGTACGAGTGAATTAGCCTGGGAGGCTAAAATAAAGCTGCTATCAAAGTGAAAGAAGAACAATGTTGCAAGAGATGTTGCGTTGTTTCGTAAATCTACACATGAAGTGGCTACAGAAGCTAGGTTCTCGAAATGATTCATTCTTCTAACACTATTTAAAAGCTAACACACCCCCTAAGTAGCCACATTGTCCGTATTACTCAGCTCCCCATCCTCTGAGAAATAGCTCCGTGGTAATTTTGCTCTGTGCAATTAATAGCCAGGGGCTATTTCAAGGACTTAAAGCATGATGTACTTCAATGAAAATTTCTATTAATGTTCTTTGTTACTTGTAGTGACTACTCCTCAGCTACCACCAGAATTCCATCCTGCGTTTGAGCAAACCCTGCAGGTGTTATGCTGTCCAAAGATGTCAAGGATATGTGCTGTTGTACTGATGAGAGCGTTGAAAGATAAGATGGAAATTATATCTGACATAATGGTGGAAGAGGTAAGTGTTGTGTAGTAGGGGTTATGTGCAACAAAATATGAGTACGTTTTGCTAACAATATTAAAAAAACTGTTTACTCAAAGCTCGAATTTCACCTACAAAATTATAAATATGTCAAGCGAAAATTGCTGTACACACTGAGTGCACAGTAAAAGGAGTTATTATATATATAATTCTGTTTTAACAGGTGTTCATATGCCAGGAGAGCACAACAGGTAGATATGTACACCAATTTGCAGGGTTTTATCCAGCCAGTAATTAATGACACCCGGTATACGGACACCAAAACTCTATTCAGTTGAGTTTTAGAGGTTATCTGTAGCCATTTTTGCTCAAATATATTGAACTGATCATAATTCTACATAAATAAAAGAGTGTAAGCTATTAAATACAATATAAATTTCATGTTCACAGGTGCCGTGAAGTAAAATCTTGATATTTCATAATCCAAAACTGATTTGTCAAGTTAGTAAAAACTTAAGTTGGAGCTTTAAACGGCTCTGAATAAAAATGGCTGCATAAAACTCTGATTTGAGTTGCTGTTCTGATCTATTATGGAATTAATAAATTTGCTTTGCATCTTTGAAGATTTTCCTGCAACACTAATCATTGTTAGGGCAGTTTCATGATGTGCACTAGAAAGAGATATCTTCAGTTTTATTATTCTTGAATGAAGGGCCAGAGTTTAGCCTTTCCGCACCAACGTACGACTCACTTTTCTCAGTATTTCAGAGGCCCTTTGCTCCTGGCATGAACTTTTCTAAGTCAAGCAGGAAATGTCGCCCACAGCATATTTTATGGTGAAATTGTGTGATTAACATGTCCTATTCTTTCTCAGCAAGTGTTTCTCATGCAGATGGTAGCCCAGGTACCCATGTTATGAATAGATATTTGTTTCAGAGAAAAGCAATTCTGAATTTCTGGATTATTCTGATCTACTATTCAATCAATAAAGTAGCTTGAGAGCAAGTTAAAAACCTAACCTAAAAAATTAAAAAATAGAAAAGATTCACTGCAAATCTAAACCATGTTGACAAAACAGCATCGCTCCAGACATTTTGTGTTTAGTTTCATTATTCTGAAAACAGTTGCACTGGTTATTCGCAACATGATCAGAAGTTTGCATGTTGGTCGCTCTCACACACCTATTCTGTTAGCATTGATGATAGTCATTGCCTTTTTCGTTACTGTTGATATCATATTCATTTTTAAGATGTTGGATTTAACATTAGTGCTACAGCAGCTGATAGTGCTGCTAAAACTCACAAAAGATGAAATTCATTCATTATGAAATTCATTTCGATTAATGAGCTGCTTTGTATGTTCACTCTGCATCTATTTATTCTTGCTTTCGGGAAGTCAAGTGATCATACTTGGCAGCCTTATTGAACGAGGTAAAAACAGAACCTTGGCTGCCATTGCTGTTTAGTGGGAAAGTGACATTGGCTTGCGAAACAGTATTATCGATATCACTCAAGTTCAGGTAAATTGAAATTGCAGATGTGTAAGACCAGTAATATGGTTTTTGGTTACGGGTGATTTTGTGCTTTGTGGTAAAGGATTGCTATAATTTTGATTTCTAAAATCATAGCCCACTCTAAGTGATTCACAGTCAAATTCTCTTCTGTCGCTGCTTCACCATGAACATGGTAGCCGAGACTGTAGGTTGTCAAGTCTTGATGTAGGTGCCGAAAGCAAGAATAAAAACATATGCCCACAGTCGGAAAAACATTGAGTGATAGCTCCTTCTCCTTCCTCTTGATACAGCACTCTTGAAAAATTGCAACTTTGCTTAGCTCCTTGCTGCCTGAGGGTTGATTTCTGATATCATAGTGCAGCAAAGTTGTGAAAAACTGTTGCACTTTGTCACATTACTTTTACTAGGTTCTCCACCTCATTGGAGTTGGTTTGCTGGAAGTTGGCAGAAAGAGGCAACATGAAAAATACAATGAACTAAAGTTTCTCAATGTACTAACAGATATGTTAGATGTTGTAGATGGTATGTTTTGACAGTTTCTTACATTGTGTTTGCTTGTTTGCAGAATGTTTTTTACACACTATGACTAAGGCATATGTGATGCAATACTATGTTGAATGATATTCGTGAATTGGATTCATATTTTAAATATGGTCAGCATATAACATCCTGCGATTTTGTGTTTATCAGGAAGTGTACTATAAATCTGATTTCTTGTCTGCCATTTTGTTGACTGGTTCCGTTTTTCTTTCTTTTCTATATTTGCTCTGATGGAAAGAGCTGAACCTGTGAAGGTGAATGATATAAAAAAATTACCTAAAATTTTGATCGATATGGCATGATCAATCCAATGTTGTATGATTTTTTCCAAAATTCCACCATGACTTGGGTTCATGGTTTTATTTAGTATATTTTACCCATTGAAAGTGGAAACATGTGTTGTGTTGTGTAGATATGATAGGATTTTTTGTAATAATAGCATTCAGCATTGTGGCACTGGTCTCTTCTATTATACCGTAGCAGCCTCATTGTACACTACTCAGCATACTTGACAAGTGGCACCAGTTGCCACACTGGAAATGGAATTGCCAACTGGTTGTTAGAGAACTACTAGTAGAATAATTCTATTAGAATGGGGTCACACTGCAGCTTATCATTTACTATATTTGCCATAAAATTTTGTTGCTATTGCAAAATAGCAGATTTGAAGTGTGACTGCACGTAAAGTAAAGCAGATCTGCTATGCAATATAGCTTGCTTCGAGGCTCTCTTTATCGCTGCCGGCGTCTCCTAAGAAGCAGTAACTCATGACTATGCTGGAAGGACTATTAGAAAGCTGATATAAATTGATATTGTGACATTGGCATTGAACTTTCTTAATCAATTCGAATATCCAGCGTTCATGCCTATCCCAGCTTGCTGTTGCAGTTATGCAAGAAACCTTGAAGGGCTTGTTGGAGCAGTAAATGACTCAATCAACGGCAACTCCTTGCAATATGATTGGCTGCGGATGTTTTCCAATGTGACAAAACATGCCTGGCCGAGTTGGCACAAATTTTTCAATTTTGTGTCAGCTTTCCAAATTGATATTGGGTTTCGCCTCGTTCTGCTTGCGTCCATGGATGGAATGGAACATCAGTTCGAATATTTATTTGTAATGCCAATATTATATTGTCAGCTTGCATAAGCTCTCTATTGTGAGCTTGGGTAGCTGCGCTGACGAGACTTTTGTTCTTGCCTCTTTTAATATCACCAATGCTTGCTTTAGGTAAAGCACAGAGTGGGGAGCCCTTTACAGTTTGCTATATTTTATAGCAGCTGTGGCCCCCCTCTTTGTTCTTGAAAAGAATCATACCCTTTGTTTAAAAAATATAAGTTATGAAACTTCTTTACTTTTTCAGATAAAGCAGTAAAACTTCAAAGCCTTTTGGAAGAACTAGTTGAAAAGAAGACATCTCAAGGGTATCACTCACTTGTGAAATGGGTTGTGGAGGTAGAAATGTATTTTGTTTTTTATATTGCTTGGATGAAACAACAGTGAAAGAGTATGAGTTTTAGATGAAAGTTTTATGGTAGGGTCAAAGTCATCTGTGACCAGATCCTCATTCTTTGCATAGGAGCTGCTTATCTGTCATAGCATCCTCCCCTCTTCCTTTCTGCTGTTGGAGGCCACAGTGGTTGAAAATGTTTCAAATTTTTGGAAAAAGGGGGGGGGAAAGGTAAGAAAAATTTTTCATTTTCAGCGGGGGTTGCCAGGAAAGCGCAAGGTATGATTTTTCAGGAGGGATTGGCAGATTTTGATGACCGAGTTCAGCCCAGTCAGTGTAACTTCACATCTTCTATCCCTTTACGTGTGCAACATCAACAAAACGGCTGCTAATTTTAATGTTGTGGAAGCATACAGCTACATTAGGATGTCCCATTTAGTCACAGCTACCTTGTCATATGACCCAAATATGGATACGCACCAGGTGAAAGGTTCACGATAATAGTGAGAAGCCTGATTTTTCCAGGGGTTGGCCATTTCTGAGGGGGGAGGTCAGAAAAGGGATAGGGTGGCAAATTTTGAATTTTCTGGGAGTTGCCAGGAAAGGGGTGGGGACTGATTTTTATTTATTTATTTTTTTTTTTTGGGGGGGGGTTGACACCATGCAGGACTCTATGCCTATTCCCTGTGCAAAAAGTGAGGATCTTGCCAGGTTTGCAGATTTCTTTGATTTGTGGCTTTCGGAATGTTTTTTTCTGCTCTCGATTTTTAATGGCATTCTTCGTGTGCATATTTGATTGGTTACTGCAGTAGCAGATCATCTTGTACAGCGGTTGGGGCATGTTTGATGTTTCTCTACCAACCTGGCCAGATTCTCTTCTCCTCTATAGCATTAAGGCCAAGAAGCTCTTGTACGGAGGAATGGTAACAGTAAGATCTGGCTGTCAGTTATTTTACTTATGTTTCAAAATTGTGTTTGCTATCTACTTTGACTATTTGGTGCAAGAATAGCTGAAGTCACGCATACATGTTTGATAAGCAATCCTCAGAATTTAAAAAAACTTCTTCAAAACTTCTTCAGCCCGAGTGGCCATCGACAACATTAGCAAAGCAGTTTTTGCTAGCGAAGAAAGCTGCAGTGGCCGCCGGGAAAAAACGGGCGTGAGAGGTACCTAAGAGAAATGCATACAGCGTATAACGTAGAGGACATGCTTGGTTCTGGCTGCTAATTTATTATACTACTGCACAAGGTCAGGCGCTCGATTGTTCATGGATAGCAAAGTATATCAGAGGTAGCACAGAGCATTGACAGCATTTTGTTGCAGACGTGAAACTGGCTCACAAAGGCAATTACGACAGCATTGCCAAATGCTGTTGTGAATTCCGAGGGCTGGATAAGCTGTGAGTGACAAATGGTAAGCTTCTGAGCACAAGATTTCACCTATCGCTCATCTGAAATTATATCCTAGTGATGTGCAAAATCTTATTTCACCTATTGCTTGTCAGGCAGTTCAGACATTTGAGTTTTAGTATGTAGGAAAGTTAAAGCACAAAACCCTTGCGTAGTAAAATAGAACCAATGAGGTGGCTATGATCTGATGGAGTACCAACTAATGTCTCTGATGTGAGTCTTGGTCCTAAAGATTGTGTGCTTTCGTTGAAATAATTCCTTGTATTTTTGCATATTTACAGGCGTAACTTAACTGTCAGAGTCTCCTTGATGAGTTAGTTCAGATTTGAGAAAGATTATGTTTACTATCTATTTTGCTCGTCATGCTGGTCTCACAGATTTCCAATTTTTTCACTGGTCACTCTTGGCGTGTCTCAGTATGACCGTGCGGCTATCAGAGTGGGTTGATTTTGACATGCATTTAACTAAATTGGACTTCCAGTGTCTAGAGAATCAGTTATCCGGCTTGTATGCTGTCAATTGAAGAAATGGAAACAATATATAGTTAGTCTGTTTTTAATGTCCTAGAAGTTCTATTTTCCTTGCTGACTTTTAACCGCCCATGTTGATTCCCATAAGTCTGACCAAAGTGTCGAAAGTAGCCAGTTGTAGGAGTGCTCTTATTTCCAGACTGTGATTCAGAGGTCAGAGGGGTTCCACTGATACTGCTACATATTTTAACCATTTTTTCTAATTCTTTTTATTGATAAATTATTGTCTCTATGCTTACACTGTGTTGAAGTTAATATCCTGTGTTTGGAGGTGTATTTTCAGTCGGCAAATAGTATATGTGGAAGTGAAACTGCTTTTGCATGAAAGTTATTCACGCAAGAATGTTGCGTGATCCTTCTTTTTACCGTCACTGTGCAGGCACAAAGAAAGAAATTTTTATAAGGTAATCAGAGTGACTTTGTGTATATATTGTGATTTAAAAAATTTGCCTGAGATTTTTACTTCTAAGTGTTGTATTGGTAATTTTACACTTGTTAGTCATGACTGATGGCCTCGTAAGAGATGTGAAAGACTAATTGTGATATTCTTCTTCATTCGTAGTGATTGCTTATAAGCTAATCTTGTGGAAAAAATGAAAATCATATGTTTTGTACAATGTGATGTTTCAGTCGTTATTAATAGTTGAGTAGATTCGAATAAATATGCCTGCTTCATGACGCTTCCATTGCAGAAGATGCATGAAGAACTGGCCTTCTCTGAAGAACATGCTAGTGGTGTACCAACCAGCCCCAAGCGCTGGATGTCTCATCTCTCTCAGTTTGATGAGGACGAAAAAGAAAGAAAAGCTTGCATTGCAAAGACGAAACGTGAGAAGATCATAGCGCAAATGGCTGCTATGCAGAAGGCTTTTATTCAGAGCAATGCTGCTCAGTTTTTAGAAGCTGATGAGATGGAAGAGTAAGACACTTTCTTTTCGTTGTATATGTATGTCTATGTACTTGCAGTATCTGTATTCTCTTGCTAACTTTACGACTTCACACTGCACTGCTAGCCTGTATATTATATCCCAGATCGACAAAGACCTTGAATGTAAAACAAAACTAGTGGAAACATTTTAATGTAACTAATGGATTGATGCCATTAAGTATGACAGTTAGCTTTTTGTTTTGTATCCTAGCTGCTCATTATTCAAAGGAGCTTCCAGAGATATAATAAGAGTCTTATCTTCGTCACTAAAATGTATGACCTGAAAAGGACTAGAACATACTATGCCCTGGACGAAAATATATTTAACCTAACCAAAAATGTATTTCTTGTGGCATTTCAAATGAATTTAGATCAAATGCTTTATTGGGTTTATTGATAGTTTTATGCTCTCTCTTTTATGTGCCTATATCTTTCATTATTACAAATTAATTTTGGTCGTTTTGTAGCATGTACTTCATTGAGCATCAGGTCCTGTATAGCTACCTGTGGGAGACAAGTTGATTTGATTGTCTGAGTTTGATTACTACAGACGGTTTACCGTTGCATTGTTATCTCGATGAGTCGTAATTTCTTTGTCTGATTTCTTTCAGTGTGGAAGACAGCAGCACTTTGACCTCCTCTGCTGATGAAAGATCTCATTATGTAGCTATAGGGTGCAATCGAGCTGCTGCTGAGGCCCCAAGACAGTCTCTCTTGTGTATTCTTTGCCAGGAAGAACAAGATGTTGGTAGCAACGACTGTACGTTGGTGCTGTGCGCCCTGGTGCAGCGATCTAAAGTTCTCTCTAAAGTACCAAGACAATCAAATGAATCTAATGAAGAGGAGTTTAATCCTCTCTATGCACCATTGAGTTACTTTACGGGGACATACACAAGCAGCTGTGGTCATTTGATGCACAGTAAATGCTGGCAAAAATATTTTGATTCTGTAGTGACTAAAGAAGGAAGAAGCTACCTCACTCTACACAGAAATCGAAGTTGTGTGGACATCACTAAGAGTGAATACCTCTGTCCTCTCTGTAGCGCATTGTGTAACACTGCTCTCCCATTGCTGCCTTATTGTGGTGCCAGCAACCAGAGTGAAAAGTAAGACAATTTTCCATGTTGTTTTTTTGGAGAACCATGTACGTTCATTTTAATTATATCTAAAGTAAAGAGGGGGATAGGTGGTATCAGTGAATCCTACACTTGATGCTTGCTTTTTGTATGATGCGCCTCGGTAGTGGTAGGAAATGGCCTTTTTTTTTTCTATTTGCTTGTAAAATAGAAGGCTTTAAAAAATACAAGAGTACTATATTAACTCTCAACGCAAATAATTTTGTTATGATACTGGTTCAAATCTGGTTCTTGGTACAGTCTACTGTAAGACGGAGCTATACTTCTCTGGTGGACAGTACTGTTATGAATTTATTTCAGTGCTCCGTTGGGTCGTGTCACGAGTTCT
>JAOBRC010414790.1:0-12273 GCA_027575255.1 Scolionema suvaense
AAGCTGGCTTGTTCTCTGCGAAGGTGCAATTTTCCTTGGGCAGAAACCCTTGGCATCAAAGTCTAGATCCGGCCCTGCTCATTGCTTGGCATAAAGGCTTTCAAAGCCTAATGAATATGATATGATTTAGCAATGCAGTTGAATATGTTTGCACTTGTGAAAGTGAAAATGTATATATAGACCCTTTTGACTGAATATTCAGTCAAGATAATGAACTATATTTAAGACACTGTTTCTCCACTTTCTACATCCTACATAAATGTTTTCATTGCATTTATATAATTAAATAGAAATTGGATATGGATTGCAGAATCAGTTATTACAAGATTGTGTTGATGGAACGGAGTCTAGTATCAGAGTAGATCGTTGTTTGGGAATAGTATTGAAGCTGCTCTACTCTGATGAATGTGCCCATGCCAAATGGCAGGAGGATGAGACTTCTTCAGTTGTGGCTGTAGATGATTTGCATCTGGAAACATGATATTATTCTCTGATCCGAACAGCACAATGTTAAACCATATGTATATGGCAGCATTTCATGCAGGTTATTGTTTTGAATATGTGAGAGATGGGCCGCTGGAGATTGTTGGCACAGCCTTCCACATTATTGATTCAGCTATTATATGAATTGATGTAAATACTAACAAAACAAGTATGTCAAAAAGCAGTGTTGCAACCTCATATTAATCTGAGGAAATCCATTCCACCAAAACTGTGAGCAGAACAAAAATCTGCAACCATGAACATCTCTTTCACCGTCACCAGGCTCCACAATAAAAAGTTTTTAGAACACCACATTTATCATGGTGTGGTGGAACTTCTGGCAATTTATGGAATTGCTAGCAGTTATGCTTTCCCTCCAAATGCAATTGCTGTGAGTGATATATTTCATTTTTTAAAAATTGACAGACCAATCCTTTTTTATCTGTCCACATCCACAGATAGGTCATTCTAAATGTCCATCTTGAAAATGGCTGTAAAATGGCTTTGAAACATATTTAAAATTTGTTGATATCAAGTTGGCCATTAAGTTGACATCAGTTCAGTTAACAGCTGCCCCTTGAACTGCATCCCTAAGAAGATTTTGCATCCCTAAGAAGATTTTGCATCCCTAAGAAGAAATACATTTTTTACTTTTGAGACACTACCTCTGTCGTACACATGGAGAATGATCTGCCGTATATAACATTTGGTGATGGTATCTCTGCAGAGTATTATTAGCTTTTGTATTTCCTATTGATGATTTTGAGATTTGTATTGGTTGAACTTGTGCTAAGGCCACATAAAACTGATGTTATGTTTTGCGTAGGCGCCTGCGTGTCAAAAAAGTAGCCGCATTGGGCTATTTTTTGACAACATGTCCGCGCAAAATCATTTTTTTTAACCACCGCTCGATGTTCTTTGTACCGCTGGTTCATGTAGTTTGCCCTATCATATGATCTGTTTGTTATCCACAGTGTAGAGCACCCAGACGACTGCCAATGGCCCCACACAGCTCATTAGCAGCAGATGTTGCTTATTCTTTCAGCTACGCGATCTAATTGGTTTCTTACCTGATAACCGACGCTCTTCCTTCGCATAGCGGGCCTACTGCCTTTCGCAATCGAGTCAATTTTCCAAAACAGTTAGCTGATTGATAGATTGCGAGATCACTTGCTTCTTTTTCATTGAAAAGACATTCGATTCTTCCGACGATCGTTCTTGTCTGACGTCGTGCACGTTTGTGTCACGTCGTAAACAAGTACAAAGATTCTCTGGTTGAGTTTGAATGAGAAAGAAGTGCGTCTGGACGTTGAACTGAGAATCATGATTGTCCGAGTTCGCCTGGCGTCCCCCCATCCTCTAGCGGATCGCTGTCCCGCAACTATCTCAATAAAAGAATGTCATCCACTACTGAAAATTTACTGGAAAAAATGCCGTGCGCATGCCTATTTTCAGCGGTAAAAAAATGTCTTCCGTGTCACTTATATGCCCGTCTACACAAAACATAAAAACAATTTTATGTGGCCTAAAGTTCAGCTAGATGTTATGCAGCTATGGATATATTTTTCTTGAGTTATCTTATCTGTTTATGTTAAGCATTTTAGCATTCAGGCAGAGCTTGCTTCGAAATCATATTTACATGAAAAGCTAAGGTTTCAAGCAATTTTTACGAACATTAAGCTAAATCCTTTTCAAATCTGGATATTCTCAGAAGAACATTTCTGAAGCAGTTTTCAAGAAATTTCCAAGTGGTTTCCAAGTCAAAATACTCAGGAGCACATTGTAAAGCCACTTTCAAGAATATCTAATGCCATCAAATCAGAAAATGAAGGAGCTACTCTAGAGCCATCTTCAAGAAATTTTAAAGCTATTTTCTAATTGGAATGTTCAGGAGCATATTCTACTGCTATTTTTAAGAATTTCTGAGGCCATTTTCAGGTCAAGAGGTTAATTGTAGAGCCTTTTTTAAGAAATTCTGATGTTGTTTTTCAAATCGGGATATTCAGAGGCACTTCCTGAAGCTGTTTTCAATATTATCTGAAGCCATTATTACGTCAGGAAAGCAAGGAGCTACTCTGAGGCTTGCCTGCTCACAGCCTCTGCTCAAGCCAAGTTCTTTCAGAGTCACTTTGGTGCGAATCTCGGTTTTTAAATTGGCAAACTTCTTAATTATTTGCTAGTTTGCATCAGGTGTTCCTCTAGCAACCTTGTAATTAACATCAGTATGTATTGAATCAGTGCGTAAAGTCATACATAATTGATGAGTTTAAGTCACTGGTGGTGTTAATGTGCTCATTATGGCATAGTTACCAAACGCAAAAATGCTGCCAAAGGTAACAGACCAAGCAAGCAAGTGAAGCTTAGTGCGCTTGGTATGGTACAGGCTACTCTGAGGCCATTTTAAAGAAATTCTTAAGCCGTTTTCAAGTCAGGAAAACTTTTAAATGCATTTTAAAGTTCAGGAAATGGCTTTAGAAGAACTTCAGCTGTTTTAAAGTCAATGTCAAGCTATTTTAAATGTAGATATTTGAAAATTTTCTGTTTGGTATGGTGACAAAGAAAAAGCAAACTGAAAAGTGTAAGTAAAGGTTGTTGTGCTATGATAGCACCAATATGGCTGAATATTCGGTCATTTTAAAGAAATGTGTTGTGTTATTAATACACAATTCAAAATTCTCTGGAAATGTGTCATAACTGAACTTTGGGAAGCATTGAATGTTTCCCTCAAAGTGAAATTGGTGATTTTTTTTAAAATGACTGAATATTCAGTCATTTTCTCAATTTTTACAGGGATCGAATTAAGCGACCGCGAACCGCGATTCGCGATCCTACGATTTAAAATCGCGATCCTAAAATCCAGTTTGAAATAAAAATCGCGATCACGGAATTGAGGCTTCAAGTATCAATATGCGAGCACGCGCTACAGTGCAAACAGCTGTGATGCCCCCTCAATCTGCCAACCATTACTGCTATTCTTAGCAGATGTTGACAAGAGGAGTGCGTTCGATATTGCCTTTTCATCAGATATGCGTCATACACAAGTAACAATAGATGATCGCTTTATGCAACCGATCTCTTGCATAATCTGGAAAGCGTAAATAGAGTGCCTTGAGATCAATCAACTTCAACTATCACAAGTATTTTTGTTCAAAACCATTTATTTGATCGGTAAACTATGCATACCTGTCAACATAATCATTCTAAGGAGCAGAGTAATTGAAAAAGCATGAAATTTGCACCCTGCGACTCAGCTCTATTCGGCCGAAAAATAAGCTTCCCTGAACGTTGGTTTTTGTCTGACTTATTAGTGGAGGAAAGTGCCAGAGAAATCAGCCGTCAAGATTGAGCCAATCAGATCACTTGTGAGCTTTATTCAAAATGGAGGCCAAAGCTACGACAGGCGCTGTAGCTTTACTGAGAACGGGCTCCTTTCCACTCAGAATCTATTACGAAAATGAATGTGATTATTTTATCATGACATGCCGCCCATGTCCGGACAACTGAAGTTTACATGTGGAATATCTATGCAATTCACTATGACCAGATTCTTTTTACTAGCTAGCTAGGAAGGTAGGTTTTGTTTAGCGAGCTCTAGCTAATCTTGTGCTGGACTGAGGCAGGACTCCTGGGAAGTACTTTCACGGAGTTTAACTTGAGATGTTCACTGTTATTTTAAGTGAATTTTGGTGTGGTTTGCAACCTATAAATGCTCTAGAAAGGCCAAGCTTCCAGGGCTCTGCCATGGACCCGGAAGGGGGCTCACAACGCCCCCCTACACCCCCAGTTGCATGACTTTGGCAGCTAAAGCTGCCTCGGATTTTTCGCGATCGTACTTTTTATCCTTAATTCGACCCCTGTTTTGTTGTAACAGAGAATATAAATTCTGGTGTAGATGGGGTTCACTTAAAAATCTATGCGCATTTGCGAATACCATTCCACTTCACGTAAAACTACAAATGGGAGGCTTTTTTGATAATAATTTTTAAGCTAAGTGGGTTTTTCTAGTCTTTTTTCTCATTTTCGAGAGGTGTTGAAACATTTTAAACCAAACGTAGGCTTGCAACAGCACGAACAGCTCACACTTTTATCTACAAACACCAGCTACATTGCCTGAAAATTGGATTCACAAAGAGAAATTGGCATCAAGATGATCAATTCGTCATTGTACGGTCATGAATACTTTGCATTAAACCCTCTAAGGTTGTCATTTTTTAAGATTTCCCCTTTGTAGTTAATGTAATATTTTGGGATCAGTGAAACAGTTTTGTGTCTACGAGTTTCTGATTGGGTATCTGTCAAGTATATCGATTGTTTAGAGCAATAAAGCCTAGTCCCTGCTATGTAAATTTCTCCAAAATGCAATGAAACGTTAACCACGGTAATTTTGACTGAATATTCAGCTTTTGACTGAACATGCAGTCACTTTCCCACTGATCATTAAGGAACATTGCTAACCTTACAAAATAGTTTTAGGACATAACTGATGCCCGGCTCAAATTGTAGAATTAGAATGTTCATTATTTGAATTGCAAAAGTACTCACGTTTATATACATTAATTTTCAACAAAAAAACCAACAAGTTTCCGGATTAATTCTTTGACTTCTAGCATTGTTGTGATGACCCACCATTACACAATTTGCAACAGCACATTCCTTTTACTATGTATGGGTAAATCATACATCTAATGGAAGCAGGTAATCATCAGGGATTGCTGTACTGGTAGCACATGCTTGTCAGCAAATGTTTCATAGCCATATTCTGCGGATCAGTATTGGTTGATTCAGCTAATAAAGTATGATTCCGGAGCAAGCTTAGCAAATATGCACATCTGATGTGCTGGTCTATGGAACACGATGTTAGTGGCAGTTTCTCTGGGTCTAATTTCAACAATTTCTAGTGATACGTGTCATCCCGCAATTCATTATCCAAATTAAATGATGGAGACATGCACTTATATACATAGCTACCTTGACAAACAAATAGCACAACATGAATCACAACCAACATAACCTGAAGTTGCAAGTTGAACACAGAAGCATTTGCTCTAGAGAGCAGTACACTCTGCCCCTTTTATATAGGGTGGCATAATCTGTCAATGTAGTGGACAGAGAAATGCTAGGCAGAGGTAAGACAAAAACAGCCTATATATAACTATTTGTCTACCTTGCTGGAACAGCTTATACAACTCTCATGTAGAGTGGCATATTGGTACCGTATACAAACACACTCTACCACAATGCATGCACAAACAAAAGACACTGGCACACACTCAGACGAAGGTATACACAGGCACACAAATCAATGAAGATAGACACAGACGTGCACAAAACAAATAGGCAGACTCACACTAACAAAAAACATGGAGAGTTCTCTAAATCATCTCCATGCAGCAGATTATCAGATCGATACCCACATCCGGATTTCGGGTCTTTGATTTGATTCTCCATGCCTGCGATGTTCTGTAGGCTGATGTGGGCGGCCCAGTGGTCATGGGGTTAGTTGAAAAGCTGGCTACCTCAATGGGGTTGTACTTTAGGGTACCTGAATAATTTTCAGACGAAGTTACTTATTCTCAGTAGTTTATTCAGGATGCTGTTCTTGGTCACGCAGAGAAATTTTGAGTG
This sequence comes from Scolionema suvaense, assembly GCA_027575255.1. Lineage (NCBI taxonomy): Eukaryota > Metazoa > Cnidaria > Hydrozoa > Limnomedusae > Olindiidae > Scolionema > Scolionema suvaense. Next base: position 6,109 of record JAOBRC010414790.1, read on the forward strand.
AAAGAATACATTTGCATTTCTGATCTTAAATATTTGAAAGGATTAAAAACGCTTTATGCAATCGAAATGGAAGCACTAGTATAACTTGCGTCCAAAAAGAACAAACGTCAGTATTGCCACAGTGCCATGCCAAATCAAGACTATTCGACCCCTGCAAAGATCAACCGTTTCCTCCCATAGTCTGCGTGTGATCAATTTCTGTAGTGGTTGCCATTCTGTGCCGAAGAGGTGGCTCGGAATGAACAAGGAGTATATGCTCAATGCAGCAGTGCACAGGGACAAGGTTTTCCAAAGATAGGTTCTGGCTTTATATGCATGCCAAAAAAGATTAAGATGGAATGCCCAACTTTACTATGGAATTTGATGAACGAAAATAATATCTTTCGAATTGGAGATGCATCTCTAAATTTTATCTTGTGACCTATGTTTGCAGTCATTCAAATCAGTCAAGCTTGTCGCTGCTGTCATTAAATTATACTTTGGCACGTGATGCAAAAACCAAGCACGGACTGTCGGTATTGTGAAGACCCGGACGGCTGACGTAAAACCATCAGAAGCTACAAATTTGGAATTTGGAATTGTTAGATTACTGAGGCATAGAAATAGAATAATTTTTGCTGTAAATAAAAATGTGAACTGCCGATTCAAGAGAGGATTTTGAGAATGAGAATGGTACCTGTTGAAGGTCTCTGCATCATGATGCAATTCCCCTGGAATTTATAGTTGAATGCAAAGTTGATGATTTTGGGAGAACGTATTTTAGTTTATCATGAGGAATTTTAGTATAGAGCATTGAGAAGTCGAATTCTCCTGGCACTGCACTGGTTGTTTATTTTAGAAATGGCGTCCAGAATGGGTTTGTTGTTGAGGATTACCCAAAACAATTTCATTCCAGAGTATAAGGAAGATTTTAGGTGCCACTTTTCTATTTGTCCTTGAAATAGTTTAAAAACTGAGGTCATATTCTTGCTTAGGCTTTTTACTGCACAATACATACCCGCAATGATGAAACATGCACCAGATGGGTTTTTATGCATTTTCAGAAGCCAATATATGGTTGGAAGCTTTTTCATTTGACCACCCTGTACTTTGATGTGAAATACGCTTGCAACTCATTGATTTGATTAATAACTTCGTCGTTTTCCGTTATGTTTCTCATCAACTGATATGATGGACTTGGAGCTGACATCATTCTTAACTCCTTCAGGAGAATCTGTGCATAGAATCATTTGCAAGTAAATGGCACATTACCTGATGCTTTATCAATAGGGGCTAGAACAAAGGTCGAATGGAAGTCTTCAAGGTACTTAAAAAGGGAGGGGTCTTAAAGGACTGGCTTAACTCCCACTCACACGCACACACGCGCGCACCGAAAAACAACAGCAGAAAGAATGAACTCAAAACAACTGAAACAAAATAACGATAATAAAAAAGAAGAAAGAGAACATAAAATAAAGGCAATAACTAATAAATTATTGCCATATTCAACGAAGAGGAAAATAAATGAATTGCTCACACCTGAAACAGAATGACTGTTCAGTAAAGCCTGGTTTTCATTGATCATAAGCCAATCGTAAGATGCTTATCGCACATGTCTACATACAATGGCTTATGTCTTTGTTCGTCAAGTTACGATGGCCATCTTTATCTCATCGAAAGGAGGAAAAAGTTTTTTCTCGCTACGATGAGATAAAGATCTGAATCGTTACTGGAGGATTAATGCGTCTGAAAGCTTTCCTGCTATTTTCCAATGATCTTACGATGGGCTTACGATCAGTGAAAACCAGGCTTAAATTGTTCACTCTGGAAAGGTCATGGCATATCAGCAAACATTGCCAGCACCTGTCACCCGGCACCAGAAACTATTGCTTCTACCAAGAAAGTTAAAATAACAGGAATCACATCGCACGCGTCCCACCTGGCAGACAGTGTTGTGCAGCCGTTGAAAGCGGCGTTTCTCTGATCTTAAATCAGTGCTACGCGCGAGTATCGAAGTGCTGCTTAATTATGGAGAAGCTCGAGTTAATGTCGAAAAATTATAGCTGGAGGTTCTGATGCCACAAACCAATCTCCTTGATTCTTCTAGGAAGCTACAATAGAATATTTTGTCACTAAGAGACGAATCAGTCGCCGTTGAAATTTGCTGTCCGTCAGTATATAGTTTGCATAATTTGGATATTATTCGGTGTCGCTATTCTGCTTTATCTGCATATCCTTCATTCAAATAGCAATGAGCATTTAAAGAGTAGTACTTCGGAATCGTTATAATATTCTCACTTGGGTAAGTTTGCTCACGTAGGCTGCTACGATTTCAAAAGAGAAGAAAGTGATCTTTCAGGTGGTATCATTTTTGTTGAAGGCCCATCGTAAATGCGAAGGAAATTATGCTGGAATATCGCTGAATATTCGCTCCACATGTTGCGCAGAATGTGTGATGAATGAACAGGCATCGAATCTATGTCAGGGAGTGCAAGAATATAAGTTTGGCTTGCAGCATGCTTTTATACTACCACTATCAAAAATATGTTTGGTAACCATTCTGAAAAAAAGAGGTTTTGTGCTAATTCTGTATACCACAAACTAATGCCTTATTATCCTGAGTCTCTGGTATCATATGATTAAGAAGTTAATGCTGCAGAAGCGGTTCGTGATGACAGACATCTCGAAAATTTGAGCTTCTCTTGTGGGAGCATTCGTAATGCAATGCATTGAGGTGCGTGCCATTTTGTGGGCCTTTTAAATATTTTACAATAACATCAAGTAGAGGCCATTTCATCTATGAGTGTAAGCACATGGAGCTGTGTGATTTTAAATCATTTAACCTAAGAAAAAACTGCGTGATCAATTCACTAGGTATTATATTATTCTGCGATGAAATGTCACCTATGCTTCACTACTATTTGTGCTTTTTTATCACTGGCATAACAAAAGAACTTAGGTAGAGACATAGTAACTATGGTAGAAACAACGAGACACTTATGCAACGTAAAAGCAATAAATAAAAACAGTACAACTAATTCTCAGGCAAGCCTTTCTCGGTGTTTTTGTATTGGACAGGTATATGTTCCACTAAAACACATTTATTAATAATAAGGTAACATTCTGTTCATAAATAAGGAAAATATTATTGCTTATATATGAAGGAACATACGGAGAAAAGACTCTAAATACTAGCATAAAAAAAGACAAGTGAGCTCTTTCCTGCTGGAACCTACAAAAAAAATTGCGAAACTCAGAAAAATGTTTTGGATCGATGATCTGATTTAATGTTACCAAGACCCAGGTGTGCTTATTTTCTACGCAGCGTCACTGCCAGTTATTTCGCGATACTTACACATACCTATACCCAGGGAATTTATACGAGTTGCCATACACCTATCAGTGGTTGTTCTAAGAAAATCAGCAGGCGTGCTGTCATCGCTCATCTCCAGGAAGTCAGGCGAGCGATATTTTTAGGAGTGCATCGATCTCACCATATGTTCACTTCTCGTCTTTGCGGGGAATGCAAGTTCTCTGAGCAGGGGATACTCCAGGCAAACGTCTTTACCTGCTGATGAACCCCAAACATCAGTGGACACCTCAAGGATGCCTCTAGTGGCCATCTCCGGCGGAAATTTTCGCCGCAGAGTTTGCATTCCGCTACCATCGATCGATCTGAAGCATGCCCAACAAAATTAACTAATCTTTTTCTTGTGGGTATTGATAATGCAAAACTTAGGTACCGCGCATGCATTGCTTTTATCTCTGTGTTGTTACCCGTTGCAGATGCTTGGTGGCACGATCGGCCAGATGAGATAAAAACCAAACGCAATTTGGTTGTATTTATTATAAGAGCACAGCTGTGGTAGACTTAATATGAAGAATAATTTTTGTCTTACGGAATTTCCATCCTGTGTGATATGTATGTTTGATCATAGTGTTTATAGGCTGCTTTTTTTAATAGCGCAAACACGATCAAGAAAAAAAACGCAATCACCGTGACATAAAATCATAACGCAAACGGCATAAATATATATCTGATATTTAGTGACATAGCATGTTCCTTATCCACCATGCTCAAAGCAGACTCTAAAGCTTTTCCTTTCAGCAACGAAGACTGTTTAATGCATTCTTTATATTTCGTGCATAATTTGCACCAGATGAAATTAACTGTGATACAACCTCTTTCGTCCGTTGTGGCACCAAATATGTCACCTTTTCCCCAGCTGTTGAATGTCTTAACGCTTACAACGTTACCTTTTTTCTTCTTGGTAAGGTCCTCTTCAGTAGCTGAACCAGAAGCCTTACGCACTCGCCATGTCTCGCTCTGCACTAATCCAACAAAATTGTTGTGAAGCAATATAGCTGCATATACGAACGAACACTTGCGACAAATTAGAATGTGTTGCAAAACAGGTGTATTCATTCGACACATCCACGCACAGCTTAAAACAAAGAAAGATCTTTGAAACTGATTACCGATCAATTATGCGCGGCATGCAAACAGACTATTTCAGCTTCCTGGTTCACACAGATGTCTGGGACGAGCGTCGAGGCATTTCAGGCGAGCGATTATTGCTCGCCTTGAGTCCAGAAGGCATGTGACGAGGCGAGCGAAAGCGATCGCTCGCCTTTCGTTTCAAAGCCTGACCTATATATATGTTTTTTCATGTGTTTGTATAAAAATATTAATTCAAGTTATTTGGCCTTCATAATTAGACCAAATGGTAGGAAATCATTCTAAATACTTATAAACAGGTCATGTATTTTTATGAAAAGTAGTAACTGAATTGACAAAATAATTAATAGCAATGAACTTAGGCTAGCAATTGTTGGTAAAGAGTCATCAAACTTCATGGATCGACAGGAATTAATCAAGAATTCCAAAAACACATAAAAAAACAGTAAAATGGGAAGACAAGTTTTGCTCTTCCCGTGCTTGTAAGCCCCAAATGACCTCCGTGGCAATATCTCATAAAAACGGCGATACTTTCGCTTCGCTCCAGAGTGAATAAATCAGACAGAAAAAGCAATCCCGAATATCTTACCAAATCCCAACATAAGAACTTCAAAAAATGACTACTTTTATGTTACCTATATCGTTTGCACCGTGCATAAACAGATCGAGAAAAAAAGGCAAACTGACATGTTTGTCTTCTCCATTGTGTGAGACAAATTCAATTATAAGTGATGTTCAACGTTTCTGCCAGGAAAAGACTAATTCTATGGTACAAGATCATACGTAAAATAATTCAGAAACATCTCACGTTACGAACATGCACCGGCCGTCCAATATCCGCTCTGCAAAGTAATCAACATGTCGTTCCTAGTATTGCATAGGAAGCAAATTCGCAAGGTATGCCGGATAATTGATGCAATAAATTAGCGAAACACTTGCTCTGTTGTCTGAAGAGAATGGCACGCGTGCATGCAGAATTGCAAGAACGCGTCTCCCTTGATTGTTGTATTGCCGCCACTATTGTGTCAGGGATGAACGCTCACGCTGCAACGCAGCACTTACTGATATTGGTATTTGAAAAGCGTTGTGGTTCCTGTTATTTTAACTTCTTTGCTTCCACGCATATATAATAAGCAGAAAGTACTTTACTGCTAGCTTCCTCATTGCCTGACTATCATTACCTATTCAGGCAGGGATTATTTTAGCCCCATGTTGCTATCAACTATTGAACATAAGAGGCTGCTCCTCAAGGTTCAAAGCAATAAAACTTCATGAAAAACATGAAAAAGCTGCCCGTTCTTCTGGTAATCAAAGGCATGCTTACCCTTCTAGAATATGCCCCGTCAAGATAATAGCTATGTTTGCTCTCTTTTCAATATAACACCAGACCAGCAAACTATTTATTTTATTAAGCAGATGTAGCCTTTTCTGTCGTCCATTATTTGGTCTTTTTTATCAGCGTGATCCCCTCTTGTAATTAATTAGTACGCTTGCTATTTCATTACACGCAGGAGAGGCTGAAGTATCAAATTTTGGTGCCAAGATTCGTGATCCCAAAAGTGCTACACACTGTCAAAAATGATCTGTATTGCAGCCTGGACTCACAAGGACTACTTAAAGGAGAACTAATGGTTTTGCATTTTTTTTTTGATATGAAAAATAGTGATGAGAAAATGTCATCCACACTAATTTTTTAGGTCAAGGATGTTTTATTCCCACAATTTTTC
>JAOBRC010414901.1:0-12273 GCA_027575255.1 Scolionema suvaense
ACGATAACAAGCTATCAACCTTGTGTTCTTCTAACCAATTCCACACATCAAATTGGATGTACATGTAAGTAATCTGGCTTTCGCTGGTTCATCCTGGTTTATTTTTCAGGAGTAAATAACCTGTCTTAACGCAGGAATGTCAATTGTAGTAGTAGATCCTGCTGCTTTGTGAGTGAAGATACGATGCTTGGACTCTGCTTTGGTGGATGGGACCAAATTTCTGTTAATAGTTCTGAAAACCTATTGAATAGCAGTCAAGCAAAATTCGGCTCAGATATGTTGCTGGTTTGTACTTTAGATTGTTTTCTTCGAATGTTTTTCATGGCCTGTGAGAATTTAACTATGGTACGTGTAAGAACTGGATAGTATAAGACTGATATAGTGTTGAGCAGTGATGTCCAGTTTCAATTCAGACTCATTAATCATGATGATTGCTGGGTCTTAAAAACAGTGAACTCCTTACTAAATTTGCTATTCTATTATTGTAGATGATGTTAATGTTGTGATTGAAAGTTAAAGGAAAACTCCGACCCTAAAACAAATTGTGCTTGGCTGTTAAACATGACCATGAAAATCCCGAATATCAACTCTAAACTTTATTCTCTTGTCACTGTGACGAGAAATGACTATTTACAATATATATCATAAAAAACCCTGCAAGACGCCCTCCGTCTTCCGTGCACTTAGCTGTATGATGAGCAGCTGAGATAGGCGCTATGCGGTTCACACGTTTCCATGACAACCAGCTAATCCATTGATATCAAGTACAAAAGATTCATTGAAGTTCTCATGCACATTTATGATGGCAGTTTGAATTGTGGCAGGAAACAGCGAGAAGAAGCAAGTAATGACTGCCGAAAGTCAGGCTGGCTGGCAGAGAGTGAAATGAAATGCTTCCAGATTTCGTACGAACAAGTGTGCATTGTAGGAAATAGAACTCACTGTTGACCACAGAATTGCTGTTTAAGTCGAGCTAGGGCCACTTAATCTTGGGTCGGAGTTTTCCTTTAAGTAATGTAAACCTGTCCTTTTCCTAGTAGTATTTGTGATATGAATTCTGCTCATTGCTTCTTGAATTTATCTTTAGCTGATATGCAAGGCAACAAGGGAGTAATTCATGTGATAAAAGAGGACATGCACCTGGAGTGGCTGATAAAAGAGGGCAAAAGACAACCTTACGTGCCTCTGCTTAGTGCTGACATGTTTACAGAGTAAGTTCAATAATATCTGGAAGTTCATAATGGTTGTGAGAACATACAAGTTTTAGAGTTACTTTCTAAAAATTATAAAGCCTGTTGTTAGCTTTGTGTGTGCGCTGTTGTGAAAGTCTTAGTGCTTAAGGCCTTGAATATAATGCCACAGTCTTTAGAGCCCTTGGTTTGGTTGCATGCTACTATTCGTTGAATATTTTACTCTTCGACCATGTCATTCTTCAATTGTATGGTCTTGTGTATTCTCTTTCTTTCTTTGACACACTGTAAGAGGATTCCATATGATGGTATTGACGATCTATGTTGTAGAGGAATCATAGATGCTTCTTTTCTATTGTCTATCTCAAGAAATTACTTGTAATTTGTCAGCATGAAAGCTATCATGGAAAAAAGAAAGTTTAACTTGGCCTTCACAAATCTTTTGTGGTATGGCTAGCTTAGGTCATGTTACGCTGATAATCTGATATATGTAGCTGCCTGCATCTAAAAAATAATGCCGCATCGATCCTTTACGGAGCTGTATATGCATCATTATTTCATTTTATTCGTGTGGTGTGTGGTATGACTGGCTGAAGAAAATTTCCTGGAACGTCTGTTGCGAAGCGTTTTCCACTCCCTGAATTGCTTATCTATAGTTTCAGTTATAAAAATATATATTCTTATGTTGGGAGCCGTTAAAGGAAGTTAGCGGCCTTCTTGATTGCCACCATTTATGTTAGTCTGAGTACGCGTGAGAGTGGCTTCGTGGTTGGCATATTCTTATGTTTATTAAGTTTACAGAGCGTATTTCATTTGGAACCAAAAAATTACATTTTACGCCATAATTCTTTAGAAGGAGTACCTGAATGGCCTCATTTATGGTAACCTGGGAATCGTTTGCATTTCTTACCTTTGTCACAGAAATTTTGAATCTGAATGTCTTTCTCCCAGGGATAACATGCAGAAGCTTATGTCTTCAAAGAAAATTTCTGGTGCTTTGGTTGTACATGTCAATGGAGGCAAAATACCTGATGGTGAGCTGTAGGATTGCTGCGTTGTTTTTACTTATCATGCAACATATGTTTCACTTCATTTTGTGTTTCAATTCTTTGTATAATTTTACAGGCTTTTGCCTCCTCATGCCATTTAGTCCTCTTTTGTATCAGATTCAAGTTGATTTGAAGTGAAAACCTTATAACGTATTGAATTTGGTGTCTAAGAGCATCTACTGATTATGTAGTCGTACTGACTTAGAAGTCCATTATAGTTATAAGTCTTGCGTTTCTGATAAAGACGATGGCTGCTGAAGTTGTGCGTCTTAGTCATGTGGTGCATCTAATGACGATGTTGATAATATTTTCAAGAGTGCCTGGACTAATTTTTGATTTATGAATGAAGTCCATGCATGCACAGATGAATTAGGCTAGTCGCGGATAGCCATTTAAAGGAACTATACGTCAAAACATTTATAGTCATTTTGCAAATCCTAATGCCTACTAAACCAAGTTATGGCTCTGAAAAAGTACCAACATTTAGTGTTTCAGACTTCTGATACTCAAAGATTTTATTTCTTGCGTACAAAAATTGTATGCTACATAGATCACGCGGCAGTCAACAGAATTGGTAAAATTACTTTCGATAGGTTCCTAAGTCATACTGCCCGTTAGCTGAGCTGGAAAACTAATGGTTCACTGTGATTAGTTCTTGCTATTAGTGAACAATTTCCCAAATTCGACATCAGAAGCAGCAAGAAATAGTATGCTGATTTGACTTTGTGTACCTGTTACTGAAGTGTCCTCAGCTGACTGAAAACTTGTTGGTATCACTGACAAAGAAAGAAAGAAAAGTTTTCCACTTTTCATGTTTCTGTGTTACTTTTACACTTGGATTAGTATTTTCACATAAGGCACAGGTCTTAAATGTGAAATAAAAAAGTTTGAGGTAATGTTCCTTTGAATAAAATCATGGCTTTTTTCAAGTTGGAGATTTTATCGTAGCTATTTGGAGTCTAGCGCTGCTCAAGGGCTTTCTCAAGCTTCATTATATTTATCAGGTAGGGTCACTCTAATCAGGATTCTTACCTCTGCCTGTGGAATCTGTTTGTCCTCTGTGTGACTTCTATCATTTGTTTGTCTGTAGCACTTTCGTAGAAGACATGAAGCAATTTTAGTTTCGCTGATATCTTTGTATGTGTTGCTTTCTTTTGCGGCATTCTCACCTGATCCAATCGTATGTGTTGCTTTCTTTTGCAGCGTTCTCACCTGATCCAACATGCCCAGCTGATGGCTTTGGTGAGTATCTTGCTAATAGTACCGTAATGCCTCAAATAAGGGCCCACCCTGGATCCTTAGAAATTAAATATAGAGGCATTACGGTACTTCCCTCTCTTTGCTGTTGCTGGTGCCTTTTTGGAAAAAGTTCATGTAAAAAGCACAATTTTAATACTGCATTATATTCACACACAGCATGTCTGGATTGTTTAATGTGCCATTTACTGATGTTCTTCTATAGCGAACTTATTTCATCTTTGAAAGTCTTTCAGGATCTTGGCGCTACAGGTATTCTGTTTCATGTACTGCTATGTTTAGAGCTGCTTTCAAGCAAAGATCTGTCAATTGTCTGAATTTCAATATTAGGCAGGAAATCTCCCTAACAAATGTTTGCAGATCAACGTCAGATAAACACAAAAACTTCTTTGTAAAGAGTAGCACTCCTCGTAGATTTTTTGGTGTTTAATTGCATTACTCACTCGCATACAATGTCTGCATTAGAGATTGTCAGACAAACAGCGTATTTACATCAATGGTGCATGTACGAAAGTTATCTCACGTAAGCAGGTCAATTTTGCCGCTCCTTTCAAGCTGGAACTTCAATAATCCATATAGTCTATAGTCCATTAATCAAGACAGCTTGAAGGGTTTAATCTGTCTAATGTAAGCTTCTCTTCAAGGAGACAACCACAAATTACTACCAGGCACTAAAACTGGATATGCCCAGTGAGAAACATAAAATGTGCCTATTGACATGTAAGCTGCTTTCTTGCGTGTGCTGGGCAAATCGAGTTGTTCCATGTTCTTATGTAGTCGTTAAAGCTAGTGCAAAGTGTTCCCACACTTTTTTCTGACTATTATCTGACTAGGGAGAGTCAGAAATCAGTGCGCCCCAGACCAAAGTACCAATATTACTGTAGCTACATGTGCTTAGATTGCTACAGGCTAGAAGTGATAATACACATGCCATTTTTAAGGGTGCATAGTAGGAGACAAGATGATATTATTAGTGCACCTATTGTAACCAGGCCGTAATACAGACCATTTTTAACAGCGCGAAACGCTTCTGGTTTTGTTTATCGCCTGCTAGCATTGAATACGTCTTCGTTTAGTTCAGCTTGCTTGTGTTTCAAATGGCCATTTCTCAGTCACATCGACGTGAATAATTCATTACTGTTTCGTTATCTGACATCGCTGCACTGCCAGGTCAATTGTTTATCTGACGTTCAACGTTCGCTCATTCTTTTCAAATCCAGTTCAGACTATCACCATTCTCGTGAATGGTTATAGTCCGAACCCGTGAGCATGTGTAAAACACTCCTCCTAAAACTTTTCCTTAGGGCTATTAAACTCTTAAAATTGAGCACTAGTCGTTTTCTATTTTCCTCAACTCGCTTAACACAGCAGATACCAGGAGGCGCAATGCATCATCATCAGCAGTCTGTTTGTGAGTAGCTGTTTGTCACTTGTCTAGTACATGTAACTTTTCATGCTTGCAACGCTTTTTGTGCTCGCAATGCGATCTTGGTCTGCTCACACACTGCTCGAGAAAGTTAGCTTCTCTCACAGGCTGCTCACTTTAGCACGCTAATGCAATTTGCTACGTCAAAGCAAATTCAATGCCCTATTCAGCAGACGGCTTTGCCACCTGCTTTCATACTGCGCAGAATGAAATAAACAAATTTGAATCTTGGTGCGCTTTCCAGCTGCTGCTACGATACATCGCATAATTAGTAGCTGTGCCTTTGTTTTCGTGAGATCTTGCTAAATTTTTGTCATGCTGCATAACATTAGCCCCCAACGTTGGCAGACCCAGCAAATGAGTGAAGTGCACTAGGGCTGGGAGCAGGCTATGCGATCTCTGATCTTCTGCAGCAAAGTAGTGAGGATCGTATAATTACCAAACAGATTCACACCCATCTCTTCAAATGTGGGTGATCGCATATTACTGAGTTCCCCTACAAAATGAAATTTAGGCTCTTGTTGTGAGTGGTTTTTATTCGTGACACTTTCGCTAGCAATGGCGGAAGCCACATTATCTTGACACTCCACTGTAGCTAGCTACCTTGACTACGGCACGATCGTCCCACTTTTTGTTTCCTTGGTGTGGATTCATTGCACATGTGTGCTGTAGTGGGCACTCATGTTCTTTGACTGAAATCTGATACAACTGTGACTAGCCATTCTCACAAAAAAGGATAGGTTAACGAAGTATAAGTAAGGGACTTGAATGTTACACTCATGGGCCGATTTGCAACAAGAATATGCTCCAAATGTCACAGCTTCCGAACATCCAAAAAAAGCACTGCCCCCCCCCCAAAAATTTCTGTGTTACCCCCTGGTAACCAAGCTATAGGTAAAGAAAGTGAGTCTGGTGATGCTGCCCTGAAGTCGTGCTTGCCATGTTAAAGCAATTCGGTGGTTAAATATGTTGACTACATGGTGTACAGATTTTGTATGTTTTTAGAACTTTCCATTGAAAAGTAAACATACTAGTTTCTGTGTCTGCCGTATGTTGGTTACACACTGTAGGTGGAGTGTCCTATTTCACTTGTCAACTCTAAAAATTGGATCAAGAACATAATTATTGTTTAGCTCGTAATCTCTGATACATAGTTGTTCTTTAACTGCTTGTCACATTTACGAACTATGAGCAGTGTCTGACCTACTTGTAAGTACATTGTGCTTTTATAACTCATCTCTTCATCCAGTAATGCTTGCAATTTTCACCCTCTTTCTGTTTTCTTGCAGGGCTTTATGGGAATAATGAGGAATATAAAAATTGTGAAAAGATAAAATGGAACCCGTTGGTGAGTCTTTTGGTTTAAATACCTCTGGTGTATTCTTGAATTAGCGCTGTTACTTTTTGTCAGCTGTCGTGAATGTGCGGAAATGCACTATAATTTCTTTTATATCCATTTGCATTTCCAATATTGGCTGAAATTCCACGGTTTTGTTCTAGTGATAATGTTCTCTTGGTTTCCTCTATATCAGAGAGGAGTTTTCAGGGTTTTCTTCAGGGTCTTTGCATGTGCTTTCAATATTTACGTTGTCCATATGTATCTGAGTATATATTCAACATCTACTCCTTAATGATGTTCTACAGCACTTTTTAGTCTGCGCATCTTTTTTTTTTTTGCTATTCACGCAAGGTTCATTTTATATGTGGGAAGTATGGAGTCTCTGCAGTTGTGAATGCTTGCTTTTCTTTGAACAATTGACTGCGCTGTGCTGTGAAAACCTTGAAAGAACTTTCAAGGAATGATGATTTTTTTTGTTATGGTCTTATAACCTTATTGCATCACTGCTGCCTGTAGATTGTTGTCCCTTCTCATACCCTGTGTACTTGCATGCGTTCATTGGTTATTAATGGCTTTGTATAAATTCTGAGATGATCTTGGTTGTGCTAATACTGAAGGTACAAGTTCTCTGTATGATATATCGTTCTTTTGTTTTTACATTTCAGGGCAATGGGATGTCTTTTGTTTATTATGGTGTTCCGATATTCGCGTTAAGTAATGCGGATGAAGTGAAAGCTATAGAGGAGGTGATATGCTGTAATTCTTATTATAGCCAATGTAGATGTACAGATAGCTTGACTTTCTTGTTTTTCCAATGAACTGTATTTTCGTTGGAGAAATCAACTTTTTTGTAATACATTTGTAGTCTGCAGTTGGTTAGTTGCAGGTGTACGTTTCGGGCAACTCCATTCAATTTTCTGCACTACATGCAAATAGACCCAAAAGACATGAGGTATGCCTAAATTTGCTTCTGAACACAAAATCTGAAAGTTCTCCCCAATATTCAGGCTTCAAGGAGAAGTTTCTACTTTCGGCATTAACAATGAACATGGTTGATGGACGGAGCGTGCAAGAAATGCCGTATTAAGGTGGATTTCCACTTAAGCGAAAGTCACGGCGATTTGGGCGGCGAAGCGAATTTTTTCGCTTTGGCACATGCGCAGTAATTGAAATGTGCGCTGCACGTGTTCGTCCCGGCGAAAAAATTAGTTGCAGCCCGTTCAACTTTTTTGAAGCGAACTTTTTCGCTGGGGCGAAAGTTTTACTTCGCCACGACATTCGCTCAAGTGGAAATTTGGCTTTAGGAGCCCGTATTGTATAAAATTTCTGTTGCAAATGTTTTGTGTCATCTTGCAGAAAAACCAGCTTGATTTCTGATGATTTCTCAAGTAGACTTTCCTGGTCTACAGGAAACTCAAAGGTTTGAGTTAAAATGGAAAGATGCTCAGATGTTTGTTTTGATCTACATATCTTAAGCTCACTGGGAGAAGGGGTTTATACACATTTTCTTGCTGTGTGATTTGAAACAATTGTCTGAACAGTTGGAGTTAGTAACCTCCAATGCTTCCCTGAAATTCAAACAAACTCTGAAAATTATACACTTATGAACTTATAGATTCTGGCCAGGACATTATAACAATCTTTTGGAAACCCACACTGTGTTATTTAAAAACGACCGACATCCTATAGCTAGTGTGAGTACTGACTGACCTTAAATTGAAGAGGAAATACAGCTACAGTGACTTCGAATAAAAAAAAAACATTAAAGGAAGTTGCATGTGCATTTTTCAAAATTTTGTTCCTCGAGGTCTTTTTACTCCAAAAATTTCATAAAAAAATTATGTGGATGTATTATTCTGAAGAATTTGTTTTTAGTGTTATTTGGAGCATAATTTCCCATACAATGGTACCGAACCTGATTATCCTTTATGTGCCGTTGAAATGAAAGATTTCATGTTTGCTGCGAAAGATACCCCTACTTGCAGGAGAAAAACAGAGATGTTCAATTTGATTCAAAGTAAGTGATACTTGTTTCCTCCTGATTGGTACTGTATCCTGATGTGCACTTTCTATCGCTAGCCCACCATAATGTACAAAAATACTTCAACCACACGATTCACTTTTTACCCCTATGCGTTACTACCGCTACCCTCGCCCTTTGCCCAACGCACATTCAAATTTCTATTTCCTTCCCCCGTTCCCCCTTCGGTGATTTCTATGGAGTATGTACTATGCAAAGCCAGTGTTCTGGCTTGTTTTCCTGCTTTGTTGTTTTTGTGATGTTTTGTAATTACTTTATAAAAAATTTGAATTGTTACTATTACAGAAATGTCAAACAAGCTATCGTGAACTTAAATTCATGTTATTGTGATATCGATTCAAATATCGCAATTTTAACCTTACAGTATATGACCACAAGTTGATTCCTGCTATGGTTTTCAAGTTTCTGCAAACTTCTGGGACGGGTTTGGGGTGAAAAAATAAGGCAACATTGACCAAAAAGAAGGGACATTTGCCGTTTTTGAGAAGTAAGTGGCCTTAAAAAGACTCAAGTTGATGATGTCACCAAAAATTTTTTCGCATTTTTTTTGTTGTTTTTGTTGTTTTTTTGTTGTTTCTAATGCTCTATCATCCTACTACGTTTCGTGCCTCTAGCTGATGTCCTTCCTGGAGATCATAAGGGGGAGGCGGAATCTGCCCCCTCTCATAATTGTCCATCTTTAAGTACCCTATAAACTGTATTGTTAAAATTGTGTGACATGCAAGTATTATGAATATAGGCATATTTATCTAACATAGAGGGACTTTCTCAAAGACGTATTTATGTGATGGGACTTTGAACACTTCTGGTTTCATGCTTCCTAAATACACAACCAGAGTTTAAAAGTTCTGGTGCATTGTGTGGATAAAAGTAAATAATTAAGGAAAACAATTGAAGGTTAAATCCACTTAACTTATTGTGAAATGTTAAAATCTAAACTAAATTATGGCGTTTATGTTGGTCATGTATTGCTGTTCGTTGCTGTTATTGTTTTATTTTTTGGTAACTGTCTAATCCATTGTCATTGAGCTTTCTCCTATGAAGCGGGAGAAAAGTAGTAAATTTTATTCTTTTCTTAAGGTGTAACCTGCTCCCAGACCTCGCGCTCTCCACCCATTTGCTAGGTCTTCTAACATTGGGAGCTGTTGTTATGCAGATCAGTAAAAACTTAGCAAGATCTCGCAAAAACAAGACAAGGGCACAGCTACTAATTATGCTATGTTTCTTAGCAACAGCTGGAATGCACCCCAAGATTTAACTTTGTTTATTGCAATCAGCAGAGCCTGAAAGCAGGTGGCAGAGCCGTCAGCTCAATAGGGTATTGAATTCGCACTGATTTAGAAAACTGCATTAGTGCGCTGAAGTAAGCAGACTGTGTAAAAAGCTAACTTCCTTCGAGCAGGCTACTTAGGGTCCCTGTTCGGTTCAAATTTGTGTTTTGTGCTGTGAAATTTTCTCATAAATTCATTAGATACCGTCAAAATCTTTGCACAGTTAAAAACTCAAACCATTTGCCTTCAGGTTGTGCAAAGCATTGACTGCAATTCGAATGAACTGTGGCATGATAACTTCTGAAGTCAATCATGCAAGGCTGGTGTTTCTTCTTTTGGTTAAAATGTGTAGAGGACATAATTATTTCACATTCTAAATTTCTGGCAAAGAGATTATCGTGTTTCCTTTGCTGACTCAAAAACTTCGTTCTGAATTGATCCTATATGCTTAATTTAAAAAGAAACGTTCTTTACTTTCATGGGTTATTGAAAGTTAAATGAGAAGCGTAATAATTATATTGATTCTTTTAAGTTTAGAAATGCCATTTTATCCTGATGTTAAAGCTCAGAAAATGTACTTTTTTTCTAACAGACTTTCTAGTAGTGTCACTGAATGTTACCCTTTGGCTTTTATGGTTTATTTGTGATGATTACTGTTGAAATTAATTATGCTTTCAGTGACTGAATTCTTTTATGTTTTATAAACATTTGTCCACGCTAGGTACATACTGTGACCCGTTGGGGGATTACAATATTTTCGGAACTCTCTATCCTGTGACAAAAAAGCTTGAAAATGATGAAGTGATTGTCATTGCCACTAGGGTAAGAAAATTGCATAATTAATTACTGATGTCTTATGCCCATGCTGTTTTGATGTGAGTGATATTTAGGAAAGGTCATGTGATGCGTGAAAATGCAGCTGATTAACAGGAACAGAATTTCTGTTCAAACATTGGAGGGGCTGCGGGTCCTGATGAATTCTTGAGGCAAAAATGTCCCGTAAAATTCACCTACCCAGAGGGTTATGAACGGATGTAACATGTTTTACACCCTATGTATATGTCACATGTTTCATGACAATGGAGTCAAGTGATAGAAATGTTTATGTAATACTGCAAACTCTGAAGTGGTTGCAAAATATCGGAAGAGGGGGTGCTCAAGCGTCCTTTGCCCCCCTCCCTTCCCCTTCCCTCTGTTTACGACCCTGATTAAACAGGAAGGAAACCAGTTTGGTTTGCGTTGGATAGGGAGAGCCCCTTGACCCTCCTTATTCTTAGTGCTTGGATTTTTTTGTTTTGCATCTAATTCACTAATCCATTGAATTGTCTATGCTCATTTATACCAGTGTACCTCGTGACACGATGCTAATTCTGTAATTTTTATGTTGTGTTTCTATATTTAATAAACTGCCTTGTTTCGAAGCGGATTGATATAGTATCCTATATTTTTCTGCTCAGTACTAGTTAATACTTTCGGAGTTGAATCAAAAGAGATTTCACAGTTTATTCTGTACTTTATTTCTCTCATTCCATCACACTTTGCATAGCACCCTGTTCATTATAAGTGATCGTTTTTCATAAGTTTCAACGCACTGTAACTGTATGTTGCACTCTATCTTGTTTCTTTACAAACCAGCTTGATTCGACTGGCTTCTTCCATGACCTCGCATATGGTGCAGATGGGGAAGTGACTGGTCTCACTACATTTCTAGCTGCAGCATATGCATTAGGTGATTACAAAAGAAATACTGACGTGAGTATGCTGCTGGTTCATGACAATGCTTTGTAAAATTGTATGTTTTTAGTTCTCTAGGTTAGGCACTGTCTGATTTTTAGCATTTATTTGTGGGAATCGTTCAGATGCATTTACCTTTGCCTGCTTCTTTGCTAACAGCATGTCTGCTCAGATAGAATTTGTTGATTCGGAAGAAAGTGAGGCCACATAAGATAGTGCTATATTACAACTTTGTGGCTGACGTTGTGGAAGTACTGCATACTGCAAATAACTATTCAAAAATGAATGATTCTTGTGTTTATGTCCCAATTTATCATGTCATCTGTGTCTGTTTCAGCCATCAGAGATACCTCCTCTGAAGCCAATTGTGTTTGCTCTTTTTAATGGGGTAAGTTTGCTTTTCTCGCTGTTTTCTAGCAATCAGTATGTTATGAAGTAAAGTATATAGAAGTAAGAGCTGTTGTTACAGTGAAGGGTTAAGGTACTATCAGACTACTCTGTGTGTTAATCTTATGATTTACTGGCAAAGTTAAGTTAACCAAAGTGCTGTATTCTGTGTGACCATGGACAATTATTTTCTGCAAGAGCCAGATCAGGTGAGGTCCACATGCATAATCAGTCACTGCTTCTCACACTGGGAAATCAGATTGAAGGCACTGATACAGTGAGTGTCATTACACTGGAAAATCTGATTGAAGGCACTCATGCATTGAGTGTCATCACACTGGGATATCAGATTGAAGGCGCTGATACAGTGAGTGCCATTACTCTGGGAAATCTGATTGAAGGCACTGATGCAGTGAGTGTCATCACACTGGAAATCAGATTGAAGGCGCTGATACAGTGAGTGTCATCACACTGGGAAATCAGATTGAAGGCACTGATGCAGTGAGTGTCATCACACTGGGATATCAGATTGAAGGCGCTGATACAGTGAGTGCCATTACTCTGGGAAATCTGATTGAA
>JAOBRC010415012.1:0-12271 GCA_027575255.1 Scolionema suvaense
TGATTGCAAATTAGACATGTGGATTGGTTCTTTTGTGAGTTCAGAATTTTCTTTCTTTTCACTTAGTTTTGCCATAGTGATCTTGGTTTAAATTTCCCGGAGCATGCAACATATTGCATATGCTTAGCGAATGTCTTAGCTGCTGTACATTTTGTAGACATTTTGCAAATCAGGGATCTATCGTATGGCCACGTGTAGTATGTACCTGCAAGGGTTACTAGCAGTGGCTGAAGTAAAGATGTCATCATTAGTTCCGGCAGATGTTGATGTGTTGCCTGGAATGTCAGTTAGCGATACAGAAAGGGTTTTTGAATTCATTATAGTAGCAGCTGGCAACAGTGTTCTTCACTTTATATAGTTTTCTTGTACTTTGTATTTCTGCAATTTGAGAAATTCATGATCTTGCAATTAATATTTGCTTTTTGGAGGGGAATGTAGCAAAAATATTGCTCTCTAGGAGTGAAGGAAGAGTAGCCTGCATAGGGAAGTCTGATAAACAGGAAGCTTAAATTTTTTTTTTGCTGAACATGAACATATCCATGGCTTTGCTCATCACCAGGGGCTGTAAGCTGTACTAGGGGTCTGGACTTATGGATTGTGAAGTCTCAGAACGAATTTTTGCCTATTTGTGCAAAGCAAATCCCCTGTAGAATGCAACATGCTGAGATATAAAAGAAGATCAGCAACCTGACGTTGAAAAAACCTTGCTCATAAAAAAAGTGTGCATCGAAAGTATGGGCGTATTCACTGAAGCGCTAGGTTTAAGTGTCTGTAAGTGATGCACAATTGTTCTTGATATAATTACGCAAATCCTGTTAAATAAAATATGGTTCTTCTATTTTGAATGTTCTCTTGCTACTCTCTAGGGACCGTACATCTGGTGGTGCGGTGAGGATTGGAAAGGTTTTATCATTCGCATAAAATTCGTAACGCTGTGTCATGAATAATTCACAGGGCGTACTTCTTACTTCTCAATACTATTTGTGTTATTTTTTTGTCAATGCTCACAGTGGAGATACTGGTCTTGAGTTTTCGTGAATTTGAAGTCAAGTGCGAAGTTTTATATCAAGTCTAAGGATATTCTCTTGTGTTAGTGAAGGTGTGCTTTTGCTCTGTGCACAAGACAATGGTAATTTTTGTATAGAAATGTTGCTCTTGTTTTAAAGAGGCTACGCTCTTATCTGGCAATTTTTGTATGGAGATACTGCTTTAGTTCATTATTAGTCGTTTCCATGCTGTTCAGTTTAGTTGATGAATTAATTGATAGAGTAGTTATGTTTCAAGTTGTCTGTTTAACTCTCTAGTGTAATGTAAGGAAAGTTCAAAATTCATGCCTCGATACAACTTCCAGACAAATCTTGAGCAGTTTCATTCATGTGTTGACCTACTATCAAACCCATACAACATAATAACTTGCTGGTTAAATGTTCAGTATGGGGGTACGTGTGGGAAGTTTGGTGAAGGATATCCCTTTTCCTTTCATAGTATGTTCCCTGCGGACTCCATTATACTGTGTGTCCAGCTGCATTGTATCGCTCCTCGGCTAACTGTGCTTTTGAACTGGTGCAATGAGGAAACCTGTTGTGTCGACGTAGAAATGATGTCGTAGTAGTTTCAGACAGAATTTTTTTTGTAACAAAACGTTGGTTTCCATAACTTCAATGTGGCGCACTCTCTACTGTCTGAGTGCATTCCTTCGTTAGGCATGCATAGGTTTTGCTAGATATCCATTGCTTCGGAAACTTTCAGGGTTTTATCCAGACAATAAATGGCGTACGACATACAGACAGCAAAACTCTATTAAATTTGAGTTGTAGAGGTTATCTGCAGCCATTTTTCCCTGAATATTTTTAACTTTTATCAATTTTATACAAATAAAAGAGTCGTTTAGAAATACAATATAAATTTCATGTTGACGGCTGCCTGGAAGCAAAATCTTTGCATTTCAATATTCGAAACTGGTTTGTCAATTTGTTAAAAACTCAATTTGGAGCTTTGATAAAACCTTGAAACTTTTGCTGTAGATAGAAGTGTTCTATTGGCAAGATCGGTTTCCGTTTGTTAATCTGTCGATTTGTTTTAACAGTTTTGTTGGTTACAGATGTGTGTACAGCAGGGTCTATTCCCTCTGCAATTTAAAGCTGAAGACTTGTTGTTGCTTGACAGTTTGGACTGGTTGCAGGGTGGAATATTTATGTCAATTAAAGTTTTATTTGCTTGTGAAATAGGCCTCATTGAGGTTGTCAGAAAAAATGTTGCTGTTTCTGAGGGGGCGAGGAGCATAACTGAAATTAAATTTCAAAGGGGGTTACTCTCTGAAGGCGTAATAACCATCTCGGAGACAGCATTGGGGGTATAAATATTGTTTACCTTATTATGCTATATATTGCTATATCGGATTGCCCTACTGAATGCCAAAATCTCTACTTGAGAAACTAAACATCTCCCAACTTTATGCTGAGTGCTGAGACCATTTGAATAAATCTGGCGAAACGCATTGTCGAATCTTCACTTGGACCATTGCAGCACGGATCTTTACTACATCTGCATTACAAACGTGCTGTGATTCATAGGTTAGAGGTTGCCAGTCTACTGATCTGAAAGGGACGAGGGTTTTGAGAAACTTGCGATCTTTTGTGAGCATCGCTGCTTGCATAGTTATATTTGGTTGGATTGATTCTCATTTAATGGAACTTATGGATCTTGTTAGTAACTGACCTGTTGCTGCATTGTGCATGCAGAACAACGCTCTTATGACTGGCGCGTAATAAGGCAACCCTCGTTCATTTAAGATATGTCTACTTTACAGAAGTGTTCTAGTTGTCTTTAAACTTGATGACAAGAAGGGGTACTTTTGAGCAGTTTTTGACTCCTTGCTAGATTGTAGTTCTGATTCTCCCTATCTATGGGACATCACAGGTCAGGGTTTTATCCAAGTGCTGTGGTCAGGGAGGCCCTCTGACTATGAGATTCGAGTTTTTGAAAATGGAATTGAGCTCTTACCATTTAATAAACATTTAACAAGAAAGCTACCTTATTACGTCAAATTAAACCGTGTACTTAATTATTCCGCACCTTCGAAAATGTGGCTTAATAAAAATGTGGCTTAATTAATGATGTGGCTTAATTAATGACGCGGCTTAATAGAACGCGGCTTATATAAAGACCAGGCAAACTCAATTGCTGCTGGATGACTTTATTCAATACATTGTATCACTGCTCACTTTCGTCATCACTACTTTCTACCATTAAGTTTCCTTGCATTCATCGTGATAGTTGTAAAAGTTAATCCATTCTAACTATTTATTCAGTATTAAGTGACTCCTGCGGCTTAGTTAAAACCTCAGTAACGCCTCATTTTCTCAAAGTGCGGCTTAATTACAGTGCGGCGTAATTTAATACTGCAGCATTAGATACGTGGCTTAATTTGTCGTAATAAGGTTGACAAATTTTTTAGAATTGCTGTTCCAATATGCTGTGTGTGAGCGAACTTGAGTTGGACAAATTCGGAGGCCCCTACTCATGAGCTTTATCAAGGCATGATTTTGGTGTTCTCTAAACTACTTTGCTGGGGTGAATATGGTCAACGAAGGTAAAAACTCATAGGTCTCAATAAAACTAGAGTCCAGTAGCTTCTTTCGTTTGTGTTTTTTGCATGTTATTCATCTAAAAAATCGACTTTGAAAGATTGAGTTTCATAAGTCAATTTGAAATTGAGTTTCGCGAATGGCTCGTGGGAAGTGCTTGGATGAAACACTGCAGGTTAAGGAAATCGTACCTTTTGATACCGCTTTGTTCAGTAATCGAGTAGTCTTCTTTTAATTTATCTGCTGGTGACAGGAGGTAATGTAACACAAAGATTCTACTCAAGATAAAGTCTGCTCAAGTGCTCTCTGGCTTTCGATGCGATTTGATTGGATGTAATTTTTTTCGTTATTTCATCTTAGTCCCTAACATGCATTTGTATGATTTGATATCCATTTTATACTTTTCGCTTTATTTTGTAGCCTTCATCGACTGAAAACGCACAAGTGGAGGACGAGATCACTTTGAGCGACATGGTGAAATCAACAACGAAAGTGTTAAAGGCTGAGCCATCACATTTCGAATTGCTCAAAGTACTTGGACAAGGATCCTTTGGAAAGGTACGCTGTCATGTTTAGTTCTGCCATAAAGCGGTTTATTTATTTAAAGACTTCGCACTGGATCAGAACCTTCATTTATACTTTAATTTGCTCATCCAGTTCATATGCAGATCGCAACGAAGCCTACTGATATCCCGATGTTTACAATTGTTAAACCACACTGCATGAATCTGATGCATCCAAAACAGAACAGGTTGAAACCAGAAATGGTGTGGCTTGAAGCCTTTCTAAGGTCATAAAAGAATGGATAGATAGATGTTAATTTCTTTTCATCAGATAATATTTATGTGAATTAGACTGTTGAAAGTTTTACCATGGATTCTCTTGACTAATAACAGTCAGTCATGTTTGTTGTTAGTCTGCTGACTACGGTTTGATCCGGCTCAACAGTTTTTAATTGTCGTGGTTATTTAGGATGGTCTTATTCTGTTCCCTATTATGTATACCGATTATCCCTGTTACAAAAGGAGATGGGTTTACAGAAAATGCCCTAATTAGGAAAGGGGTGGTGTTAGAGGTTTCTTGGGGTTGACCTATATGATGGGGTGGGGGGTGGGGTTGACCTAAATGTGGGTGGGGGTTGACTTACATGTGGGGTGGGTTGGCCTGAATGGGGTGAGGATTGACCTATATGGCAGGGTGGGGGGTGTTGTTGACCTAAATGTGGATGGGGGTTGACTTAGACGTGGGACGGGTTGATCTGAATGGGGTGGCAGTGGACCTAAATAGGGTGGAGGTGGATATAAATGGGGGTGGGGGTTGACGGAAGTATGGGTGGGGTTTACCTACGCGTTGATATGGGGTTGACCTGTGGGTTGTGGGGGTAAACTATTATTTTCATCTTCAACATGCAAGGAGAAAGATGACATAAGTCACAAGCGCAATTCATGACAGCTCACGCTATTTTCTTTTGCAATCATACAATGACTCCTTTTATTATGGTAGTGCTGTGTACTTTCTATTTTCTTGGCTAGAAAGACATCCTGGCTCGTGATGTTACATAAGGAGGGGGTGTCCATGAAATCGTAGATAGGGGAACTTCTCTTAATTTCTTGATGGGTGTTTCAGTAGTTTTGTGAATGGAGCAGGAGTGTATGACCACTAAGGCCCCCTTCATATCTGATTCTCTCATTTTGTCTGTATTGATAGGTATTTATGGTCAGGAAGATTGTCGGGAAAGATAAAGGAAAAATATTTGCTATGAAAGTGTTAAAGAAAGCTACTCTGAAAGGTATTTTGGTTGTCTTCTAAATTTAGTTGGAATCATTTGTTTATGGCATTGACCAACGATACCTTTTCATGTGACATTAATGGATTATGTGGTGCAGTAGTGCCAAACTGGAGGTATTATGACGTTGCTGTGGGCTTGATGGTGAAAAGTTGTGACAATTGAGCTACTTTTTCTCTTAAGGAAGGATGTGTTATTTCTTTCTACTTTTTTTGCCGTTAAAAAATGCGGTTCTTGAGCAGGGGTTGAAAGGTTTCAGAAAATACGCTGGCGTCCCTGTAAAACTTCGATACCTGTCTCCAGGTATTTTCATCATCCTCTGTTTCAGCTTATGTTTATTATGTTCCACTTGCTTTTAGCTTATATGCGTAAACAATTTCATGTTCGATTTCAGTACGGGATAGAGTGAGGACAAAAATGGAGCGTGATATTCTTGCTGACGTCAGACATCCTTTCATTGTAAATCTACACTACGGTGAGTTCATATTGGAATGTCATGTTACTTACAAAAAGTTTTGCTTTTATTCTTGAATTATTGCTCCCAAATGCCTGCAGGATCAACATGAACTGAAGAAAATGCTGCTGGCCTTGACCTAATCTTTAGTAGTCTATAGTGTGCAGAGGGGTCCCATCCCCCCTTAATAAGTCATCCCCCACCTTTTTGCCATATCCTCCCCTTTTAAAAGTTTTCTGGCTTAGTGAAACGTTCACACTTTCCATTGTGTATAGAGGGGTCTCATTCTATTTTGAGTAAGACTGAACTGCCAGAGAGTGATTTCAGAACCATGTTCATGAAGACACTAACAAATGTTTTAGATCTATGACTTAAATAGTTCACAGATGAACATATCTTTGCATTCCCCCCCCCCCTGTTTTTTACGGCATTCCTCCCCCCTTTGGCCATCTTCCCCTTTTTATGAAAAAATTCCTATCCCCCCCCCCCTTTTGGACATTTTTCCGAGACTCCAGTCCCCCTCCCCATGAAGAAAGGGGGTGGGGTGGGGGTTTGCACCATGTAGTCAATCCTGGCAACTCAACCGCAAGCCTCTTTTCAACAGTTTTAACCTTATTGGAGGGATAACTTTTCCTCACCTGTATTTAATGTCATTAGATGCTCCCCGGTGTCCACATAGGGGTTCTGGTTCAATTAACAGGCATGGAACTTTTCGGGCTGTAGCCGGAAATCCGACTCACATACTACCAGGAATCTCTGTTTCTACAGTTGCTGGTTAGTGTTAAACCTTAAGTTCTTGACTGATAAATTCAAAAGTGAACATTTTCCGACTCAGAATTTGTCGGGTGGTTTCATGTCTGCATTAAGCCCAGGCAGCATAGCAGAAAGACAAGAATTTTTATGTGATTGTGAACTCTTCTCATTCTGATAATAATTTGGAAATTTATGCATCTGAGTTTGCTTAATCATTCTGCAGCTTAAAGCAGAAGTATTTGAATAAAGAAGTTGGATTATAAGAAATCACAATTGTGCTCTGTGCAAAGACCGGTTGATATGGTGCATTTTATTTCTTGTATAAATGTCCTTTTTTTCATTTTTTTTACAGCTTTCCAAACCGAAGGTAAACTTTATCTGGTTTTGGAGTTTCTCAGAGGTGGTGACCTTTTCACAAGATTATCCAAGGAAGTAAGCTCAACTTGTGTCTGCTGCTTTTATTTGGAGCTAGTATTTTTTCCTTTGCTATTTTCATCCTGTGAGAGCAAATTTTCCTGTTGCAGGTCAGTTTTTTGGCAACAACATCGGACTTTAAGACATTAAACGTTGCTAAACCTGCTAAAAATGCTCAGAGGTTGATTGGAAGAAATGTTTCTGATATGGTGGAGTGTTCTGAAGGTTTGGAAAATATGAACCTTTTTTTTTTTTAACTAAAACAGTAGAATATTCATTCAGTCAATCATGCAGTTGATGTTTGGAGTATGAAAAAATATTTTTTTATTTTGTTCCAGAGGTTCTTTCGCTATTCATTTAAGAGTTAGGCCTGCATTATTATTTACATATGAAGCGTGAGCTCAACTGAGAATATTCTTATGAAAAACAAGGGTTGAGACTTGTGGTGAGGGGAGTGTGGGTGATCACTCACCTCTCAGTGACAAGTCTGTAAATTTTCCTTCCCACATCTGAAGCAGTTATGAAATAGAAAACTGTTTGTTTTTATAGGTTATGTTCACCGAAGAAGATGTAAAGTTCTACCTCGCTGAACTGGCAATGGCACTTGATCACCTGCACAACTTAGGAATTATTTATAGAGATTTAAAACCGGAAAAGTGAGGCGATTATGATTGCTTTTTTGTATATATATATATAGTCTGATGCATGATGTCAAGTGTACACTGCTGAGCTCATGGAGTGACAACCCTATGGAGTTGATCAGACCAATCAGGCCGATCGTGTTACGCTTATACTTCAGCCATATAGCTGCCCTTCCCAAGAATCTCTAAAAAGCGCCCTTTTTAATGAGGCTCAACTTTCTTTAGAAGAGTTTTGGAGGCAATTCTAGATTTTCTAGATTTGTGATCCAGTTTAACTTGATGGATGGTGGGTTAGCCTCATTGAGAGTATTTCATGCAGAAAATGTGAAACGTAGAAGAATTAAAAGTTGATGATTTTGCTTATGTTATGTGAGATACAATGTATCATAGGGATTATGGCTTGTGTACCTGTTGCTCTTGCTTGTGGATTAGTCTGCAGAGTGTTTGCAAATATGGCTGTCAAACATTGGACGCATAACTCTGAACATAAAACTAGTTCACTTTTACTTCACACACATGCCTTAATTTTTACTCCCATGATCTGATTTTGTGAAGCTGATTGCAGGGTCGATCTCTGATAGATTGGAAGAAATTGTGCTGGGTTTTATATTGGCCTCAGCTACCCAACTACACATAGATGAATATTCTATGCACTATCTTGTTAATGAAGTATTAGCGGAAAACAATTTGCCACAACTCAATCTAACGGTCTTACGTATTTGTATCAATGCTTGATTCAAGACATGAGAAATTAGAAAGAATTGAATATTTTGCTGAAGATTTGACCAATCAAAAGGAAGGTTCCAGCTATTTCTGCACATTCAAACAATCTTCCTAAAGTAGTTTGTTTAGAGCTGTTCCCTCCTCCTGCCATCCCCCATGTCAAGGTTCTTCTGGACTCAGTTGCAATACCTCAAGCTAAAGGAAGTATATTAGTGTTTTTTGCATGAATTTCTAGTTACAGTGTTACAAGGCGCTCCTTAATTAATTTTATTTTATTTTTTCAGTATTTTATTGGACGTTGATGGACATATAAAACTTACAGGTATGCAATGTTTCGTTTTACTAGTTGTCGAGGAGGTTCCTTTACTGAAATGTTAGATTATCTCCTTTGCTAATTTCGTTGTGGAATTTGGTAGCTTTTAGCTTGGTAAGCCCTATCAGTTAGCTGATATCATGTTCAATGAGGAATTGTCTGATAGGGCCATACTGTTACATTTTGCACTCTAGATGTCTGAGTAATAATGGTGGCTAAGTAGCCTCTATCTTACCAGATTTGCTAAGCATCATTAGTCAATGGTTTTGACTGATTTAATACCAATTTAACTAATCAGCAAACTTCAGCATTGAGTTGACCAAATTGTACAGCTATTTTCAGTGTAACTGCGGCTATTGGTAAAGATTTTATAGCAAACGAAATACCGCCTGTTGATGACACCTGTCCACGCATAACACTTTGTGAGAACATGGCGGCATCTATTGAACTTTGCTTTGTCTCTTTGGATGGTTAACATGTACGCTTCAATAACTTATTTTATATTTTGTTTAGATTTTGGTTTGAGTAAAGAGAGCATCTACGATGTTGAAAAGAAGACCTACTCGTTCTGTGGAACCGTTGAATATATGGCACCTGAGGTACACAAATTCTTCTTTTTTGGGACATTTATGGACTAATTTTTGTTGTCGAACTTGTTCTGAAAGTAACTAGCATTCACCATGTTAAACAACGTATGAGGAGGCTACTGCCAGATATCTGGCAAGCGTTGTGGACTTCTTACCAGGTGGGTATCTGTTATGAGCAAGGTACTGCTGAAAAGTACTAGCTTCATTCTCTGTCAGCTCTTCATCCTAGTAACTTGCCCCTAGCCTCTTTAAGAAATGCTCTTGGAGCATGCTTGCATCGGAAAGTAAATTGCATTCCACTGCATCAGAGAATGACGTACTTAAACTTCTTGTCTGTCAAATTTAGTAGTGCAGTCTAGCCCTATTAAGT
Source organism: Scolionema suvaense (assembly GCA_027575255.1). Taxonomy (NCBI): domain Eukaryota; kingdom Metazoa; phylum Cnidaria; class Hydrozoa; order Limnomedusae; family Olindiidae; genus Scolionema; species Scolionema suvaense. The sequence goes on from JAOBRC010415012.1 coordinate 9,629, forward strand.
GAAGTGTCTATAACACTTGCTCACTGCTCAAAAACTTATTGAAATCTCCCCGCACAAATAATCGTTCAAATCATTCTTATCGCTTCTTCTGCAAATAGTTGCTAATTATGCTAGCTGTTATCTAATGACATCAGCGGCCAAAGGAACAGCTCAAGCAAGCAAGGTGCTGTGTGCTCTTGGAACGTGCAGCTGGCTGCGTGTTAGTAGTTCAATGAAATATGACTGCACTAGTCTTCAATAAATATCTAATTCTTTGAGATCTGCTTCGTATCCAAGATTGCTGATCTTATTTGTGATAATCACAAATGTAAGTCATTGCTGGATACAAGGTGTATGGTAGTATTCAGTATATATGTCTAGTAGTTCCTAGACAGCAAACTAAATATGTGAGGCACTCAGGAAGTGTACCTCTTGTTTCATCTATGCATCAACTGTTCAGATTAATTTCTGAATTGATCCTGGATTATAATCTTCTATTGACTGCTATATAAACTGAAAGTAGAAAGTTTAGAATCTCTGGCAAAAGAGTGCTAACTAAAAAACTGGTAAGCATTTTTTTAAATACTTGCAGTTTTATCGTAGACCTATCCACCTACTATTAATTTTGGTATCTGTCAGAGTCATGCCAGAAGGAGGTAAATTTAGAACATCTGATGTTACTGGCTGTCAGACAAAGAGTTCAAGATTTGTTGTGATTTTTTTTAGGTGGTGAATCGAAGGGGGCATGGTACCGTATCCGATTGGTGGTCATATGGTGTTCTCATGGTGAGTAAATTGTTTTTGTGTGACTATACTCGTTAGTAATTTTTTAGATATGTTAACTGTCTCCAATGATAGGGTGTAGAAAGAGCTTTATAACATTAGGTACTAAACACATCTGTTTTCATGCGACTTCACCAAAGAAATTCATGGCTTTCCTTGTAAACATTCTGATGTTGAACTATTTTTAACTGTTCGAATGACCAATTTCATAAGGAGTCAGTATTAAAACATCTATATCTTCTCACTCGTAACAAACAAACTGAAATACTTCATTTTCGGGATTTTAGCAGATCGACTATTGCCTTTGACCAATTAACGCTGCAAAAAAAGTTATATTTAAGGAATTCTGTTGGAAGCAGCCCCGTAAAGGCGTTTTATATCCTAACTCAGAAGCAGATGTCTGCTATCCTTAACCCTCTGTGTAACTTAAGTTCAGAATGATTATAGAGCCGTAAGACTTCACATGACAGCTAGTGAGGGACAATGGGAAGTTGACATAGTGATAGGCTCAGACATTCTCTATGGTCTTCATAATATTGTCTTTTATAGTGTGGTGAGTTGATAATGCGCACTTCATAACCTTCTTGCAGGCTTCTGGTCCATTTCCAGCAATGTTCACTTTGTTCATAATTTAGCCTGTGCTGGGTATATTCAATATGCAATAGTCATGCGTAACATTTTGGGTGTGAAACTATACAAAAAATTTTATAAATTGATACTTTGTTTTCAACTTAGTCTGACGTATTGATCATCAGCACTGGATCAGGTCCTGATGAGGCATTTTGGCCTAGATATCGATCTGTGGTCATACTTGCACTGGTGATCATTTTATGCAACTCTGTGTTTCGAGGGTACCTTCCAAACAGATTTGAGGCCATTCTGGACCATCTTTCAGTTAGATCGTCTGCCACGTCGTCAATCGGCCATTGACTGATGACCGATTGCTGTTTGAAAGCTGGTTGCATGCTTGAATTTTATGTTATTGTGAAATTTTGTTTCAGTACGAAATGTTGACAGGATCGCTGCCGTTTCAAGGATCAAACAGAAAGGACACCATGAGTATGATTCTCAAGTAAGTCTCCATTGTTTTGAATTCTTGAACTTTCATTGTTTTGAATAGTTCTCTAGTATGAGAGTTGCATTTTCTCTGGTTACCATCTTGTTTCATTCTTAAATGGCTCTCTGGTATTAGAATCATTGAGTCTTACCTGTTTGCTGTTTATATTGAGTTCGGCTATCAGGTTCTGTGTTTTTGCCAGATCTTTGTCAAACTTTTTGAATGAATATTCCTCTACTCCAGCTGATCATCTAAGTTCTGCTAAATTGCGAGATTTTAATGTCTCACATGTAGCTGTTTTTATCATTAATGTGTGTGCCTGAACAGACTGAAATGTTGTTAATATCTCCTTCTGGATTGCCACTTTTCTTTCTTGGTGGGGGCGGGGTAGGGGGTGTTAGGTATCTAGACTATATGCTTAGACATGAGGAATAATTTAACATGATTTCATTCTGGTCTTTGATTTTCTGGCACAATTTTGCATTTTGACGTAAATTTTCTTTGTAAGACAGCCAATTTGAGGCAATTCCAAATTAGGGCACCCATCTCTTTTCTGGGAGGATTTTAGACCTGGAAACCTATCTGACATGATATAGGTTTAGTATTTACAGATTATGGTTTCGTAACTCTCCGTACGGGAGTTTTAATCTCTCATGTTGTCCATTGGGAGATTGTATCTGTTGTTCCAAATGATGTTTGAACTGTTCCATTTTCTTCAGAGCTAAACTTGGTATGCCACAGTATCTTAGTCCTAATGCTCAACTTCTCTTACGAGCGCTCTTCAAGCGAAATCCCAGTAACAGGCTAGGTAAGTGACGTTGCTT